>JAGDQP010002233.1:2847-67242 GCA_022664845.1 Lepisma saccharinum
AAAAAAAAAAAAAAAAAAACTGCCTAGTTGCCATATTTTTTTTTCATTGACCTGGACTTTGACCTTGGACTTTGAACTTATACAACAAATTCATGGTACTCTTCTACTTGACTGAACTCACAACCCCTGATATTAGAATATGTATGTATAGCTCGTCAGGCAGGTTTATGGCTGTGTCTCAAAAAGTTGACCTGATTGAGCAAAACCAAGGTCATTTTCGAACTCAGGGCATCAAAATTAGTCTTATTCCGCTGAGAAACCCCGGATGATATTTTGGCTGTTACCCAGTGTTATCAGATAGAATTTTGGTTTTAGTAAGATAAGATAAGATAAAATTAAGTTTGTGGCCGGTATCATTTTGGTTTTAGTAGTTTTAACATTTACCGTACAAAAATCTTGAAACAGGATTGTAGCGAAGATGTAGAAAGCAAATAGGATTACGCAAGTTAGGACTTCGTATTTTATTCCAAGCACTCTAACTTTCGCAGACCCTCGTTCTCCGTATTATTGGTGTTTACGTTTTGCTAACCCTTATTGCTTGCTGCGTCGTTCTCAAAAGCAAAACAGACTTGGCATCCGTCACAAACAAACTTGTTGACCTCCCCGAATATTTCAGTATTAGAGAATGCAGTCACTGACATATCCGTTATGCCACCCAAGTTACCACAACCAGCAACATTAGTTAATTCAACCATGTAAGTCAGTCAACCGACTCCAGTTTCTCTCCAGTGCAGTCAGTTTGATACTGAAGAGTCTAGTTATGCTACCCAACTTTCTTTTTCAGTTTTGAAAGCCATTGAAATTTTGAATTTATGTGTTTAACTTGCGAGACGATCATTGCCACATGAACACTAATATAAGGACCCAACACGCGCTATCGTTCTCCACTTCATGGGTGTTAGTGGTAATGTCAACATTTGTTTCGAAATCTTAAGGTCTCCTCATTCTGTAGACCCAAATGATAACCCACCAAAGTGTTATAAAAGTCAAGCAGAACCCCAAAAATGGACACCGCTCACAGTGCCATTGTGTTGTTCACTTCCGCCCATCCTCAGAGACTTCTCCAGGGCCACAGCTGAGCGTAGACATTCCAGGACCCAGGACTTCCCAGTGAACATTTCATTAGGTGAAATGCATTGCATTTACTATCATGCAGTTTGTGTATATAACTTTAGTGTTAGTGAAATTTGTGAAAATTTTCAGTGTTTTTCAGACAATTAATTCCAGGATTTCCTGACATAGAGCCCGACACTATACTGAAGAAATGTCGAAAGAATTCATCGAACATTGGGAAACAAAACAAACAAAATAATAAAACAGGTTAACATGTTCGTAACTAGCTTTATTTTTCTTGTATAACTCGTTTTAGGAGACGATCCATTATGCGGATGAGATATTACATATCTCAGTCATGTTGAAGGAATGTCAAACGAATTTTAACACAACAATGCACAGGTAATGTACAAGTAAACAGACTTAATCAATTTTGAGTATAAAATAAACCCAAAACACACTTATAATTTAATAGAAACAGTAATAATTACTTCTATTCATTTGTGTAGCATAAACTGTCAACACCAAGAAAGCAATCTTGCTCTCTCTCGTAATATAAGAATATTACTCATTTCTCAAGTAGTAGAGGCTTTACTCGCATTCCATATGCAACAAGAAACTTATCAAGTGTTCAATAATTCAAGATGTAAGAAGAATTCAAAGAGAATAACGTCACGATTTACACATAGCAAAGTTTCCAGTTTTCCGTTTTAAGAAATGAAATATGTGGATATCAGGTTACAGCTGACGCTTCCCGAATAACAGAGAAAGATTGAGGTCAATACAAGAGCAATAACTCTCGTCTTCTGATAATGAATATTACGTCATTACAACTTCACATGATTAGGATATCACATGCCACCTCTCATCTGTGATTGGCCAGTTTTGACATCATTACCTCTGTCACATGATCAAGAGCAGAGATGATACTTTGGACTCTCAATAAATTTGGAAGTCCACGACCTCAGGCCAAGAAAGGTTCCTGTGATACAAGAGAAGCAACCCCGACAAGCGCTCTCATCTTTGTCGCCTATCAAAGTTTGTTTGTAATCTACCTGCACATCACAACTGGTTAGAAGATTGTTGCAGAGAATCAAGTTCAAGACCAGTGAAGAACAGAAGAAAGAAGGAAGGATGCTAGTGCTTCGATCCAGAGGCGATCTCAGCTTTCGCCCCGTCTAGGACTAGGTTTCTACCAAAGGACCAAGGATGCATCTCTTACGATACTACAGGTTTGGAGTTTCTTAACGAACAAACATTGTAGTACTCATGTCGTCAATACGTCCATTCAAACTTAATCGATCGTCTCTTTAAAACACTAATAAGCGGTTAAACTCATTTCGTATTGCTGTCATTGCAACTTCTTATGCGTTTCCCATTTGCAGCTAAACGGAGTTACCCTAAATTATGTAGAGGTAAGTTTTAAGCAGTTAACAATCTCCATTCATAGCAAAACATAAGCAGAAGCGAGTGCACACATAATGTACCAGAAATGTTCATTTTATGTTACAGCCCATTTTACAGCAAATAAATACATGTAAGCTACGCCCACCATAGTACACTGACACCGTAACATTTAAGTGATTTACAATATATACAACAGAGATTTACAACATTCCGCATCAACAACCATCGCTACTCCTCCAAATATCAACTTCCGCACCTCCCCTATACCTGAACACACTTCCTATCACAGCTGCACTTGGGACGAAACATTTCGAGTCAAAATCCTGAAAGTCCTGAATCCTGACTCATCTGCCACGGTTAGAAAGAGATGGGAGCAGACTACATCTCTATCCTTTCCGCCAACCATGAACCCGGCCTCAACTGCCTATAACTCCCTGCAACGCTGTGTCTTCTCCTTCTTCCTTTCTCTTCTTTGTTTCGTCTCTAGTTGCACTTTTATTCTATTTTTTCTATATTGTTTCTTTGTTCTTCCCTTCATCTTTATTATTATTATTATTATTTCTTTATCCACTGTGATTCGTTACGCCCTCATTCCTTCAGGAAGCCCGTTACCTGCTTCTAGTAACCTTCGCACTTTCTTCTCCATTTGGTGTTTTCTCCGTCCCATCTAGTCATTTTTCCGCCTCCATAACCTAGCCACACTGCCACCCTGCATCTGTTTACAATATGGCGCTTCCTTAACACCAGTCCCGCACCTGTCCGCTTTGTCCATTTTCTCTCCAACCAATCGAAAACGCTTTTCCGAAACGTACTGCTTTTTTTATTGTGTTTTTGATGTTAGTGTACTTGTACACCTGTCTCAAGATTCTACCATGAACGTTTTCTTTTTTCTACCTGTTTTGTCATTGTACATATACAAAATTGAAAACAAAATCTGTCTTTTTGAACGCTGTAAACTTCCACATTTCTTCACGGGTTCGAACAAAAATTTGGCACACGTATTCTTTAGAATCTAGACAGATTAACTACGGCATTTAAACAAGGTGGGAGGGGTGCAACTCGGAAACATGATATTTGACATAAACAAATTCATTTCAATTCATTAGTAACGTTTCAGGTCTTTTCTATTCGACGCCCCCGAGGGTTGAGAGGCGAAAACCTTTTAAGGGAAGGAATATGAGAACCGAGAAAATGTTAAACTTAGAAATTTTAAACTTGGCAAGGATATTCCTTAAGACAAAGAACAATTAATGACAATCAGTGCGATAACCTGAAATGGGGTTGAAACGTGAAACATATGATAAATCTATCATTGGAACTGTCTTGAGAAGACAAATTCAGAAATGCCAATTTCGCCAACTTTCTTCACCAACACAGAAATACCGAAATATTGAACAGAGTGAACTAATTATTGTACATCTGTGTTATAATTTCGGGTTCAAAATAATGTGTTGTAATACGAAAAATAGCTGAAGATATATATAAAGAAATGCATTTATATTAGCTTCAATTTTCTATTTGCATGATTAGTAATTTACCTTGAATATGCCATGATCCATATTGTGTATATTTGATATAATTATAATACGTCTGCTCAAATTAAATTACGGCTGAAAGTAAAAATTTGATACACACAAGATGGGTATTTACTATTACGAAAAATTGATAAATGTTGTTATCAAAGTTAGCAAATAAATAGTTACGGGGAGGATGCAAGTTTTCTGCCCAAAGTAGTTAGAAATTTAAGTCACCCTTGCAAAGTATTCTATCGCAGCAAAAATTACTCGATAATAGAATAAATAGAATAGTAGAGGGGCTCCACAGTCTAGTGGTTAGAGCGTTGGAATCCGCGTGGTCCCGGGTTCAATTCCCGGATGGAACACCCCACTTCTCTGCGTCCACCCAGCGTCGTGAGGCAAACTGGGAAGTCACGTGAATAAAGATGTGACGACCACTTAGTCTAGAAAGCCCTTGATACGCCTGTGTCGCGGCCAAGGTGACACTCAGTGCTTACCCCACGGCTGTCACTCAGGTGGACGCAGCTTCACCAACCACGAACAGATGGCGTTGGAGCAGACCTCAGGACCTTTCGGTCTGTAACGTCAGTAGTTATTTATTTAAATAGAATAGTATTCAAAACTGATACAAATGGTTTCACCAGTTGTAGAGTAAGCTACGATTATTGCTTTGAGACTGCAAACTTTATTTCTTCACTCACAAAGTTTTTTAAAGCGGACGATATTAAATATCATAAGATTAATATTTTTATGTGCTTCATGTATGCTTGAATGTCTACCTTTACTGCAAGGTCGTAGAGCTGACAACTCTACACCGCTAAAACATGTCAAGAAATAGTAACAGATGGTTCATGGATTCTCCTGGGGTAAAATATTCCGGAGGTAAACTAGTCCCTCATTCGGAACTCCGGGCTGGGACTGCTTCAGGGGGCTCTATAAACAGGATTAAGAAAGACCTTAGAATAGGAACGTGGAACGTACGAACATTATACCAAACGGGCGCTCTTCAGGTGGCGGTACGCGAGACCGAAAAGTACGAGCTAGACATATTAGCGATACAAGAAGTTCGGTGGGAGGGTCAAGATAGCATCCCACAGGGCAAGTACACTTTCTACTACGGGGAAACACAGTCTCACGATTTCGGAACAGGGTTCCTCACTAAGAATAGTATCCTTCAGGCGGTTCAGAATATAGAGTTCGTAAACGAAAGACTATCGTACGTTACGATACGTACTCGATTGGGTAACACGGTTTTATTAAACGTCTATGCTCCGACCGAGGTGGCTACTGATAACGACAAAGATATATTCTACGATGAGCTAGAAAGGTTGTTTGACCGATTACCGAAGTATAATCCGAAAATTGTGTTGGGTGATTTCAATGCAAAGGTAGGGAGGGAAGAAAAATATAGACCTACGATAGGCAAATACAGTCCTCATGAAAAGACCAACAACAATGGAGAAAGACTGATAACTTTCGCGATTTCGAAAAACTTACTGGTAAAGAGCACGTACTTTGAACACAAAGACATACACAAATACACATGGGTATCTCCGGACGGCAAAACTCTCAACCAGATCGATCACGTATTAGTAGACAGACGAAGACACACCAACATTATGGACGTTAGGTCGTACAGAGGAGCTGAAGGTGACACCGACCATCAATTAGTGATCACAAAAGTAAGGGAAAAGTTATGCATCGCGAACAGAGAAAGCAAGGGATCAAAACAACTGAAATTTGAAGTGAAACTATTAAATAATCCGAGCATAAGAGCAGATTACCAACTCGAACTCTCAAATAGATTCGAAATCCTAGCCGACTCGAGTAATAATAATGATGATAATAATGAAATTGATGTAAGTAAGATGTGGGAGGCAATTCGTGAAACAATTAAGAGCGCAGCGAAGGAACGGGTAGGTGAAAAGAAACAACAGGAAAACAAACCTTGGTTTGATGAAGAATGCATTAAACTTCATGAGGAACGAAAACAAGCAAGGCAACGATGGCTAAGTAATAAAAGCGAAGCAAATACCAACCACTACAGTAACGCGAAACGAAACGCCACACTAGGGTTCAGAAACAAAAAGCGAGAATATCTGACGCAGAAGATTCAGGAGATTGAGGAAAACGGGAAGACAAATAACATACGAGATCTATACAAAGGGGTAAACTCGTTAAGAAAAGGTTACCAGCCGAGGTTAGGAATGATTAGAAATGAGCGTGGAGATCTTCAGGCGGATCCGACTAAAATTGTCGATGTGTGGAAAAGTTATTTCGACAAACTTCTTAATGTACACAACGGGGAACAAACAGAGGAATTTGAAATTCACACTGCAGAACCGTGGATTCCCGAACCTAGCGAGATCGAGATCGAAATGTCGGTAAAGAAATTGAAAAATTTCAAATCACCAGGAATAGACAATATTCCAGTCGAATTAATTAAAACAGGAGGAACGGCACTAACCAAGGAACTACATAAATTGATAAGTGCTATATGGAGAAAGGAGGAGCTCCCAAAGGAATGGAAAACCTCAATAATAGTTCCGATTTAGAAAAAAGGCGATAAGACGGAATGCAATAATTACCGCGGAATCTCGTTACTTCCAACCTGTTACAAGGTATTAAGTAATATTCTGTTAACACGCCTAAATGTATACGTAGATGAAATAATTGGAGATCACCAATGTGGATTTAAAAGAAATAGATCCACGTCGGACCAGATTTTTGCTTTGAGACAAATTTTGGAGAAGAAATGGGAATACAATGGGACGGTTCATCAGCTATTCATTGATTTTAAGAAAGCATATGATTCTATCAAAAGGGACAAGTTATACAGTATCCTAATACGATTTGGAATTCCGAAAAAAATGGTTCAACTAGTGAAGATGTGTCTCAGCGACCCCATAAGCAGAGTACGGATAGGTAATAATATGTAAGATAGTTTCAAGATTCGCAACGGATTGAAACAAGGCGATGCCTTGTCACCACTACTGTTTAACTTCGCGTTAGAATATGCGATTTTAAAAATTAAAGGGCAGGGCACGTAGCTCGGATGGGGGAAAAACGAAGATTATATTCTATCCTGGTTGGAAGGCCCGATGGAAAGAGGCCATTGGGAAGACCGACACGTCGTTGGGAGGACAATATTAGAAGAGATCTTCGAGAAGTAGTTGTTCGTGATAAAAACTGGCTTGATACTGCCCAGGATAGAATCCAATGGCGAACGTTTGTTACTGCGGCCATGAACTTGCGAGTTCCATAAGCCATAGAGTTAGTTAGTTAGTTAGTTCATGACGTACCTCCCTAACAACCTTCCACTTACTACAAGTGGTACGAGTACCACTTTTTGAAAACCCATGCTGTACATCAACAATATGTAAAGTACCTATCAAGTCAAGTGTTGGACAAGATAAATCATGTCCGTAATGATGATAACAATTATGTTATTGATGTAATTGACTCGTAACTAAACTAGACACATTTTCTGTTACAATAAGAAATTCTGTTTCATTTGATTAGAGAATACCTTAGCTAACTCAAAGGACCTTATAATACTGCTTGCTTCATCCGTCCGTCCATTTGTGTCCAAAAATAAATCCCAGGTAGCATAAGGTACAGATAGGTGGTTGTGACGTCGTTGGAAATGTCCTGGCCAGACTAGCTTAGAGCTGCCAGAACTGTCTTGATTGGTGCAGTGGAGCAGTGTTGCCAGCTCATTTCTTAAAAATATAAATTTTGAAAATGCCTCAACACCTTTGAGCTGATCTGTACCACAATTGGCATAAACATGGACGGCTGTCTGAGTGATTAAGGCATTGAATAGCTGGCCTGGAAGTACCGGTTTTAAATATTAATGAGATTAAGTTTTCTAACTCTTTTTCTTCATAAGTATTACTTTTCTGTCTTACTAGATATGAGTAAATGTTCCCTTTCGCATCTGTTAACATTTTCAACATATTATTGCGACGTTTTCATGTTCAAAAGATGAAAACTTTATCTGCGTAAATGAACATTCGCCTAAAAGTATCATGTCTACGTTTCCATCAAAATGGACTACCATACAGGCATCTGTTTTCGAGCAGAAATTTCTCATATTTTCTCCCAAGAAAATTCCCTCTTTCCGCTTTAGAAAGAATATTCCCCTCAAATCGAGCGGAACTCCACTATTTGAATTTAGTGTGAAGTCCCGATAATACAGAAGGTACATATGCCCAATTTTCAATAGCCCCCTGCTCATAGGATGGACCGAGCCGACTGGTTAAAGGGGCAGGAGAAAGCCAGTAGTATGTAGTAGTGAGTCACTATCGTAAGTGGCTATTGTGTGCATCATGGCTCCAAAGTTTAACCGGTTTTTAGGAGGGCTACGTAGATTCACTTTTCCACGCCATACATTCATTGTCTGAAATTCAAAAACAGTGCAATCAACATGAATCCACATTGGGTTTGACGACTATCACGATCATAATTAATCGGCATAGAATCCAAGAGTTACCAGCGATTCAATCACCCATGAAGGGAACTAGAAAGTGAGCGTGCACTACAATGATATTAACCTGTATCTCATAGGTTGAGTTGAATGGCCCTCCAGAAAAATCCCCTCCACAATGTTTGATGGCCACACGACACCGAACTGTGAACCCCAACTTGCGTGAGAAGTTGAACCTCCTAAGTTTGGCCATCGGTGTGAGAGGAGGACCAACAACATGTGTCTCTACTAACGCCATTTATCAGAGGAAAAGTGGAAGTAGGTGGCGACACTATCTGAGGCATTGGTGTATTTATCAGACTGTGGGAAAATTTGAGCCATTACTTTACACTTCCCGTGATGCAAAACCCCATCCCAAGTTCATTGGTCATTGCAAAGCAACTTTCTCGAAGGGATTCATGGTTGTTGCGAGATACTGCTATCAAGGCAAGTTAACTATTCGTCAGATCCCTAAAAACTGTAAAATCAAATCTGTCTACTCTCAGCAACATATCCTGATCCCAATTTTTACAAATGGCTTATCACGTTTGTTTTGAAATGCCATGAATCAAGTCTCTGTACATATGAATAAGGCTTCATGCCATACGCCTCATTCTACCCGTACCTTTCTGGTGCAAGACATCGGCACTTAGGCTATTCCATTTCAAGATATACTGGTGAAGTCACCAGATGTCAGTCCTATGGATTTCTTGCGGGTATGGCCCACTGAAAAGGGCACTTTCATCTCGTGGTGTCACCACTCTTCGGAGCCTGTGGAAAGCCTGTAAGGAATGGCAGAGGATTTAACCTGCTGAACTTCGTCGTAGCCTTCTACAATGAAAGTTACGGTGCAGAACTATTGCTAAGACACATGGTGGTCCCATTGAGGTCAACCGATGACGGTTCCGCAAATTTTCGTAAGGTAGGTGTTAGTTCAAAATTGGACATATATTCTCTTACCGACATTCTCTTGTCCCTCCTTCTCTTATATAGTATGCAAAGCCAGTCATGTAACGCGATTTTCATTGTTTTCTTTGGTAGATAGAGTGTCGAATGTGCTGTAATATCGGAGGGTGTTTTGAGTGAAACGACAGAATATAAACCGTAGTATATGTTTCGTTGCACTCACATCACCCGTGTCTTTTGCATCATATTTTACATTGTTTGAATACGATGCTACGAGCATCTTTAAGCCGGACGGTACTGCCCCCTCAACCTTCTGACATGTCGATGTGTTTTCATTATATAAAATTGGAGACCTAAGGATTTTAACGTATCTAGTAAATGCCAGTCCTTTCTTCTAAGAGTATAAAATTCAGTGTAAAGAGCCTTAGTGCTGTATCTGATACATTAAATTTAGAATATAAATACTCCCAATTCAATTCAGCAGGAAAGGGGTTGTTACACCGAAAGATAGAAGAAATACTCTCTGGACGAGACGGCTTCTCCATGCTGTTGTTAGCTAAAGCTGTGAAACACATGAACGTATGGCGTCTGCGTCATCAAGGAAGGGAATAGCAGCTGATTATAGTTTTCGTTACATTTATATCAATTAAGTAAATATAATTTATCTCCTATAAATGTTGGAAAATAGTTTATGATAATCTGGATATATTTGAATGAAGGGGCTTTATAGAATAGGTAGGAAAAATAGATTAATACGATCATGGTTTGCCATATTTTTTAAAAACTTTACTGTATCGACTGAAGTACTTTTGGGGAAAATCTCGTTGCTCATGATAGTTTTGACCTGTATTTCTTCCAATTTTCATAGAAATAGATCCGGGTTCCCCTATAAACAAAACAAATGCTTAAAAGATTTTTTTTGCATATAAGAACGGCAACAGTAATACCGTAAATTACAATAATACTTTAATGAATAAATGAAATACTAAAGCAAATTGCTTGATGATATATATTTTCATTTATTAGACACTATACAAAGATTTCGTTAAACATATTTCTTCATGTAGCGTATTATTTTATTAGAATTTATTTAGAGATCAAAGCAATCGTTGAATGCTGTATATAAGATTTGAGTAATTCTTACAATCTCTACTTAAAAATCTCACAATAAATTCAGAACAATTTAAATTGATTGTCTAGGATTTTTTGTGAACAAATGCAAAAATTTTGATATATTTCACACTACTTTCGTGTTTTCATTGACTAAAATATAAATATAAAGCATATCAATATCAATGGGATTTCTTTGTCACAACAATTTCAATATCAAACATAGTTAGTTGACTTTTCTGAAGTGTACAACAGACCGAAAATATATTTGCGATTGACTAATAAAAATAAATAAATAAAAAGGATTTTCTTTAAAGAAAACACGCTTTTTAATAATGGACTAAATAAAAAAAATAATAAATTGAATTAATCTTTTGAATTGAAAAATAAAAGCGTGGGTGCTCTTAGATATTATGATTTTATGATAAGATATGCAAGAGCACCCACGCTTTTATTTTCCGATTAATACAATTAATTCAATGTTTTATTTTTTTACTTTTAGTCCATCTTTTAAAAGCGTGAATTTTTAAATCCTTTTTTTTAATATTATTTTTCTGTATAATAGATGAATAATCAACTCCCTGCGAGATAGGCAACCCGAACTTCACACAGTAGATGCTACGTTGCGTACATTTAAGGATAAATTCCAATTATTTTATTAATAAATTAGTTACAGTTAACTGAATTACTTTATCTTATATCTAACAATTGAATATTGTATCGTCATCGGAAACAAGGAAGTTTACAAAATTTCAAAGAAATCGGATGATTGGAAGCGAGGTAAAAATCGATTGCAAAATTTGTACCAAACAGACAGACAAGAAAGCGAGTTAATAAAATCATGTTAATAATACGTAAAAAGCTGGCTTGGTTTATTCATGTTTATTGTAGTGCAATTCTACAGATATTATCAAATATTTGTTACTTAGTAATGTGTTGGATTGGATTGAAAGGTAAAAACAAGGAGATTTATTCTCCAGCAACAAATAACATTTAAGAAAGATAACAGCGGTTCCGAAAACAGAACATACAGTATTTATTTTGTGTTCTATAGTCAATTGCCTCTATCAAACATTGGATTAACAATATTGGGCTTGTAGTTACATCACATACCATCCTTACAGTTTATGTATATTGTCCTATTAATTGAAAGTGATATTAGAGGATAGTAGGTGGTACAAACTTAAAACACATACCCAAATTCCAGATTTCAATATCATTTACAGGGATTTAAAGTGATCATGTAGCTTATTTTTAACTAGATCTGAAAATATGTCATTCTGTTATGGAAATTTCACTGGAGAATTTTGTTTTCAATACTGCATATTACCAATTCTAACTTCATCTTTTGCATTTGAATTTGAATTTAATTTATGACCTTTTGATCTAAGTCTCAGGTCGTTTCATCTTTTGATCACCTATTCCTTTTCAAAATATTGGTACGTTTGAATGTTTTGCGTTTCAGTTGAAAATCAGGTCCACAGTGGCTTCGAAACGCCTTGGAAATAATATTGAAATCTAGGTCATGGATAATTGCTAACATTTAATGTAATTCTAACTTCATATGTATTTATAGTTTATATATTTAAGAAAAAGAAACGGATCCAGTGACAATTTATAGCCTATTATCTTGTTTTACGTTCTCTGTTTATGAAATGACTAATACCAATATACTTGTTCAAACTGATCGACCAACATACAGTATGAGTTTTATTACTTTAAGATCAACCGCTTTTTCTTAACGTGGCATACATTGTAGTACTATAAGGACCATTAATTGGGTTTTTGTTCGTGTAGGACGACGCAACTCTTCCTCTGGAAGCCGCAATAAGTCTTGGTATCTTCTGCAGATTTTTATTAAATGGTCCATAACTAACGGGTAAAGGTTGTTGATATGATCCATAGTCCTCCAAATCATTGTAATATTCAAGGTATCCGTTACCAGCAGGTGGAATGTATCCTACGTATTCATAATTTTCGTCGTAGTATTCGAAAGCTGGTTTCTGTTTAACCATTGGGGCATGGCCACCTGTGCAATATTAGAAAATAATATATTGTTTGGTGATTTCATATCAGATCATAGTTTGAATAACAGACATTCAGTGCAATAAAATACATTTAAATAACCTTTCATTTCTCTACAGTAATGAATCCTATGGTGACTAACCTGGAAAATGGTAAAATAAATTTATAAAAAAATCCTAATTATTATACTTAGAACAACAAAGAAATACGAAAATATCATATTAGTAACATAACACCTAAAACTTTTATAATATGATTTGAATTTGGTTTTGGATGTTTGGCATCTGTGGCCCAGGCTGGTATAAAGTAGAGGAAAGGATGTGGGAAGGAGTAGACGAATGTCTCACCAACACACCAATGCCGAGCAACGATGCCCTGCTAACAGCAGTGGAGACAAATTCAATCAGTATACTGTTAAAGATTTGACCAGAAAACTCCATGTCACACATTCAACAGTTCATTGTCATCTTCAGGACTTTGGGTACGTGTGGAAACTCGAAAAATGGATATTCAATGTTTTAACGGATCAATAGAAACAGCAGTGAATTGACATCTGCGCTCCCTGCTCGCCTGTCACAGATGTGACATTTCTGGACAGAATTGAAAATTAGTTCTTTACCATAACTTTACACACAAAAAAAAGTAGGTACCTAAAGGGGACCGCAGGGACTGTGCCAAAACACGATCTTCACCCCTCCAAAGTGATGTTGAATATTTGGTTGGATATCCGTGGGATAATTCGTTTTGAGCTCTTGCCACGTAACCAGATCAACAATGCAGATGCCTACTATCAGCAACTTGAGCGCTTACGGACTGCAGTTTTGAAGAAATGTCCTGCTTTGGTTAATTGTAAGGGTGTGCTCATCTAGGGTGATAACGCGCGCCCACACACGGCAAGGACCTGTGCTAAGATCGAGAAATGTGGCTTGGAGAAACTTCCCCATTCGGCATTTTCACCAGATCTTGCACCAGCAGACTACTGTCTTTTTCGCAGCCTGCAAAACCACCTTTCCGGGAAAACACAGTAAAATGAGGGTGATATGTGACGAACAGTGACCCAGGTCTTTTCCTCCAAAACCGGTGATTTCTTTGAGCGAGGGAGTCAACAACTGGTTGACAGGTGGCAGAGTGTTGTGTTGTCCGATGGAAACTCTTTTCCTGAGTAACGATAGTGTTCCAAATCAGTTATCTTTCTTTTCCTCACGGTGCAAAGCTACGACATTAGTTATGGGATAAGTTGATAGATTCATACACAAACAACACCGTGTTTGAACTACAGACTTTGTCTTTAAAGAAGATGTAATGACAATTATGGCAAAATAAATAAAATTAAGTCATTGGAAAAGGTAAAATTCACAACAAGACGTAAACTATGAACTTAACATCATTTTCATAGAGTGTTCTTCAAATATTAAACGGATTCTGATATAGTAGAAGGAATGGAAAAATCATCAGAGTAGACGAAAAAGAAAGAGAAATAAGCACACTTGATTTATAATTAATTGAGAGATACAGAGAGAAGGAACAAACACTAATGCAATTTTGTGACACCAGGTGTTGAGTAAAAAAGATAGAAAATTGTGATATTTTTATATCTGAACAAGAGAATAGTAAAACATATCAGTACAAAACCCCGTTTGAGGTAAAAGGAAGGGTGACGCAAGAATTCTACTTACAAAAGAATTGATATCTATTTTGCGAGTGACTATCTTTGTGTCACTATGGCGAAAGTATTGCCTTTGTAATAAAATTAAGAGACAGTATCCTTCCGCCATAGTGACACAAAGAAAGTCACTCGCAAAATAGATATCACTTCTTTTGTGAGTAGAATTCTTGCGTCATTCTTCCTTTTACCCCAAATGGTTTTTTGTACTGATACCACTTATTTTGTAAGGTTGTCTATAATAATAAGACTGTAAAACGAGCCATCTATGCCGATGCTCCTCTCTCCTGCACACGCTCCTCTAGATCTAACTGAATGAAAGGAATTTGAAGAATTGAAAGTATAGAGAATGGGCTGGTAGCACTGAACTACTGCAACAGTCAAGACGGTTCCAGAGACTCTGAGCTAGTCTAGCTTAAAGCTTTCCATCGACACCGCAAGAATGTCTCTGCACCTTATAGTTCCTAAGGTTTAATTTCTGGGCACGGAGGAACGGACACCATGAGCGGGAATAGAAGGTTTCTTTAGCTATAGCTTAGCTATCAAGGAACCTAAAAATATCTACATGTAAAAGAAATAACGGCGTGAATAGTAATGAGGAAAAGTTATACACGAAGATGATTTTACTTTCGATCAATGTCAAGAGTTCAGGAAAATATTAATTACATATGGTATTGTGTTATGTGTAACGGGGAGGTGACTTCTAAAATAGAGTGATGAAGGAAATTGAATTCTCCAAAATATGGGTACCTTACCAAGAATAGCTGCTGAACACAAGGGTTGAATGAGGAAAAGGTGTTTAGGAGATCAGGAGGCAAGCAGTACCGAAGGTAATACAGAAAATAGAATCCGAACAAAAACACCAGAGGTGCAAAAAGTGGAGCCAAGTTCTTTAGCCCTAAAAAGGTGTGAAATGGGAAACGGATGAGCCAAGTTCCTTGGTGACAGCATGTAACAGGAACAAAGGAACTTCGCGCGAGCTGGCAACAGCCTTAGGGTTGGTGGCGGTTGACGTAGTGGGTTTTAGGATCCCCACCACCCTTATAGCTTGAGGATCATGAACCTTGCCACCTCGCGCCAAGTTCCTTTGTTCCTGTTACATGCTGTCACCAAGGAACTTGGCTCATCCGTCTCCCATTTCACACCTTTTTAGGGCTAAAGAACTTGGCTCCACTTTTTGCACCTCTGGTGTTTTTGTTCGGATTTCACAGCTTTTTGTACGTGTATAATATATATACTCGCTCGCTCGGCCTCGTTTAGGTCCTCGCCCCCCGTAGCTGGCTGCGCCCCCAACTTCGAGTTTTTGGGTACTTACGCCCCTTTATCGTAACCACTCTCCAGGACACTGTGCTTCCATGTTGCAGATTTTTTCCCATACCCACCACCCGTGGGAATGAGATATTTATTGAAACATAGGGGATCTTTGCCATATTTATTGTAACCTACTTGTGATGATACAGCAAATTTGCTTCCAGCTGGCGGCCCTAAAATCCACCACCACCAACCCTAAGGCTCGAACATCATCTGGTGTTTTGCTCGGATTTCACAGCTTTTTATACGTGTATATATATATACTGGGTTCGCCTCGCTGGGTGTGCTGCCCCAGAATTCCGTGTGCGCCCCAACTTCAAATTTTTAGGGCTACGCCCCCTTTATTGTGATCAGACTTTCTGGGGACAGCGCCCCATGCTGTGCAGACTTTTTCCCATATCGCCTCGGGGACTGCACGCTCATAGCGGTGGTTTGATCCATTTATTGAAACATTTTCGTGATGGTACACCTTCATACCAAATTTCGTTTCTATAGCTCGAATGGTGTGGAAAAGGTTTTTGTGCGGCCATTTTGATCCAAGTTAACAACTTTTTCAAAAATGTAAATTATTCCTAAACTACTCTTGTTAATACACCTTTATGCCAAATTTCGTATCCCTAGTTCAAACATTCTGGAAAATGGATTATGAAGTCAGCCATTTTGGATTCAAAATTATGTCTTTGCAGATATTTTGTAATTTACTAGTGATGATATACCGTCATACTTCGAAATTTCATATTTCAATTTTTAACATCTTTTTTTCTTACAGAACCTCAAAATCGCTGATTTCGCAATAAACTCTTGTTCCTGTATAGCATGCTGACGTTTTGTGACACGCGAAACTCGACTGCATGTACTGCCGTACGTGTTGATACTCCCCTCGATTCGCTCGCGTCGCTGCGCCAAGAATCCCACGGCAGGCCGCGCATCGAACTTGAGGAGTTTGGAGGAACTGCGTCTTTTTATCACAACCAGAATCTGCAGTGCACTGCGCCACATGATGCAGATATTCCCTCATACTCCAGGGCGCTGCGTCCGAATGGGGAAACTTCCACATGCTGCCTGTATAACATGCTCCTGGCAGTGCTAACGTTTGTGACGAGTAAAACTTGGTGGGACACGCAGGAGTATTGGAAGTTGGCGCGAGGAACTAGGCTCATCCATATTCCATTTCACCACTTTTTAAGGTTGAAGGAGTTGACTGGACAGTTTGCACCCCTGGTGCTTTTGCTCGTATTTCGCAGCTTTTTACACTTGTGTAATGTATATACTCGCTTCGCCTCATTGGGGCGCTGGCCCCAGAATTCCAAGATGGCGTCACTGGGGCGCACCCCTTTATCGCAATCAGGCTCCAGCTGGGAACTGTACCCTAGTAGGGGAGACGAGCCGAATTTATTCTAACCTACTCGTAATGGTACACCTTCATACCAAATTTCGTTTCTCTAGCTTCAGTCGTTATAAAGTGGGGCTTAGGCGGGCATTTTGGATAAAAGATGGACACATTTTTAACGTTTTCTTATATTTTCGTGACATACTCGTGATGATACACTGTCATACCAAATTTCATTTCTCTATCTCGAACGATGTGAAAAATGGTATTTCAGCTGCCATTTTGAATCAAAGATGGTGAATTTTTTAAAACGTTGTTATGTTTTCCTAAACTACTCTTGATAATACATCATTATGCCAAATTTCGTATCTCTGGCTCAAGCAGTTGGAAAATGGATTTATGACGCCCGCCATTTTGGATCCAAGATGGCGTCTTTAGAGATATTTTGTAATATTTTCATAATCTACTAATAATGTTGTACTGTCAAACTAAATTTCATTATTCTAGCGGCAGCCGTTTAGGCTGTGTATTCTTTAAAGTTTTAGGGTTGGCGGCCATTTTGAATCCAAAATGGCGACTTTTTCAAATTTTTAAAAAGTTTTCTTAATTTGCTATCAATGATGTAGTTTCATACCAAATTTCACTGTTCTATCTTTAATCGTTTAGGCTCTGTATTCTTTGAAATTTTAGGTTTGGCAGCCATTTTGAATCCAAGATGGCGACCTTTTCAAAATGTCGGAATTTTTCCTTTATCTACTTATCATCCTCTACCTTCATACCAAATTTCATGTTTCTAGCTTACTCCAAACACCCTAAACAATATGATGAGTGAGTCAGTCAGTGAGTGAGTGAGTGAGTGAGTGAGTCAGTTAGCCTAAAATGTGCAATTTCACGGGTCCACAACTAGAACATAGTTTGAGATACGAATATGAAATTTTGTACATCTGCACATATTTACCATATCTCCTTAACGGCAAAAGCTCATATTCCTATCTTTAACATCTTTTTTCTTACGGGGCCCCCAAATCGTCGATTTTGCCATAAACTCTTGTTCCTGTATAACATGCTTCTGGCAGTGCTGACGTTTTCTGACGTGAAGAACTTGGCTCATGCACTGCCGTGCATGTTGATTATGCTCATAGAACATTCTAATGCACCAAGTTTTGTACTACAATTGACGCTATAGTTGCAGGGTTAAAAGCACCAAGGAAACAGATATGAGTTTTAAAATATTAAAAAAACTAAATGGGACACTAGGACTAAAAATATGCTGAGTGGAGATGAATTAATAAAACTCAACATTGCTTGAAGGGCGTATCGATTTAGGAAGAGCTCAAATAATAGTGACAGTATATCTAATCTCACCAACATGTAATGCTGTTTGACTGTCAGAATTAGATGGCATCCCCTTGTTTCTGTTTATTACCTAGGACTAATAACTACAAGGCTCACATTAAGATTAGAGAAAGGTTGTTTTGAAAGTACGTATTCTTCGGTTTTACAACAGCATCCAGCTCCATATTATGCTGTACGTTATCATGTACTGAAGAATAAGAAGGCAAAACAGAAAGCGATTTTGTCTTTTAAAAAATCAATTTATACTAACGTTTCTTTGGTGTGACTAGAGCAAGGTTAGAAACAAAACAGTCAATATGGTTTAGAGGAGGATACGATTACAATATAAACTACGTTACTTTCAAAGCATCATTGTAGCGGACCACCTGAAATATTTAATAATTATAAGCATTCACATGGAAACATAAGTTATTTTCTAATAGCTACGAAGGTGCCATCTTTTAGTTGGTATGAAGAGAGATATGTATATTTCAATTACATTAACTGGATCCTTAAGACTACAATGTAGAGGAGGTGAAAAGTAATAGCGAACACGTAATGCAGTAATTACAGGGATGCTTGGATATATACACCGTAAATCCTTCTCTCTACTTGGGTAACAGATTTTTTTTTTTTTTACACAGAATCATCCTGTTTTATTATCCACACACACTTATTGTAATTTCTGATCCAAAGCTTTACTTATGAGCAGGGTTGCTAGATACTATCGTTTTAAAGCATATGTTCTCATTCTTTTCTCCTTCCGTCCTCCCTTCTTTTCTAAGTATTTCGAAGTGGCCTCTTTTGGTTGCGAAAATATTTTAAATATTGGTACTTTTCCCCGTAGCTTTTTAAATTGTTATTGTTGTGTTCAATTGAACTCATAATACTCGATGGACTAACGAGACAAGTAAGACATTGGCCTATACATTATAAAGATTCTTTGTCGATAATTATAATCTGAAACATCTCAGTTATTGTTATTTTTTAAACACTTGATTTCAAACTAATATACCAAGACATATTTGTTGAAACCAAAAGTATGATAAATATTGTAGTACCTTACAACTAAATTATAATGGATGAACGTAAGCATTTTTTAATTTTATTAACTTTTGACAATCATTAGCATTATATTTATGTGTTATGCACAAAACCTCTTTTCTTTCATTGATTGTATAAATTATTACTACGGCAAACCACAAAACAACTAATTAAACTAATAGCATTACATATACGCCAAATAATAATTATATTCCTAATTGTCAATATGAATAATTGATTTGTTACCGAAATTCAAGTATCGAGGACATGGTTCATCTACTCTTAAGTAATTGGATTTGCTTAACACTCTCCCACTTGACATGGAGGAGGAATTTTAGGGTAAATTTACTCTAAAATTGTAAAATTTGAATGCAAGTATTGTGTTCAATTATGTTTAAATTTTTGATCTTAAACTAGTCACAAATTATCCTCCATTCTAACTAAATTCATCTCCTTTGTAGTAACGCTGTTGCCTTCTGAGACACCAACCCAGCTTATGTCGTACACACATGATTCTTTTCACTCGTACAACTTTTCAAACAATCATTCTACAAACAATCTTTAATCGGCTCAGAAGGATTAACATATAATATAAGTTACTTAGAACATACAGTGAATCCATTTCCGCTTACCATATTGAGGGCTGGACGTACTTTAGGAAGTAAATACTCCAAGGTGGAAAAAGTGACTTCTGTCATAACAGACATTTCTCAACGGGAGAATGTTAAAGCGGAATATGAAAGGAGAGATGTTCGTTTTTCAAAGATAAAATTAAAATATGTTGCGAAGCCTCTAAACTTCCCTTCATCAGTTATGTTTCCTGGTTATCATAACTATCAGAAATCTCCGTAAAGAGAAAAGTAGGGAAAATCTGTTAATTTTAGTAGGCGGTTTGCTCGGTAAAAGTTAAGTTTATGACAGTTAATATTTCCATAAATGTTTTATGTTCATTATGTTCAGGGTGTGAATCCTCCCCTCCTGCAACCCTGTGGTGTGGGGACGGCGCAGAGTTAAGATTATTAAAAGAGTGAGGGCGCACCAACTGAAATTTGCTGGGCACAAAGCCAATTAGTTACGCCACTGATTATGCTCTTTCACAAGAATATAAAGGCGTGTCCACTTTGTTCTACTAAACAATATTACTTATTTTGTGTATATTTTCTATCCTAGACACAATTTTAAATCTACGTGTATTATAGAAACATCTAAAAAAACACACCAAAAAGTACAGAAAATACGTATAAGAAAAATTATTAAACACATTTATGGAACGCCAGTAAGTCACAAAACATTCACCGCATTTTTGTTCCTTTTGCAACTTACCTCGTTTTAATCTGTTTGTTTCTGGTAAATAAGACGTACCTATCTTCGTCCACGACGCAGGAACCTGTCCTTCTAATTCGTAGTAATCTTTGGGAGGTACAGGCGATAAATCGTAGTAGTAATTTTCGTATTCATCGTAGGGACCATATTCATAAAAGTCAGTAAGAGAGTTATCTGGTGTTCCACTGACTATATCTGTAAACATGAAGAAATCAAAATTGTTTCACAATGAGCAAACCCTTCATGTATTTCTTTAAAAAGGCATATCCGCGAAATAAAGCAAGATGATTTTATGCATAGTTTGTAGGTATACACTAAAGAAAGGCCCGTGTTAATCGTTCCTGTAGGAAAACGTTTTAAGGGGATTGACAGAATAGAATTTTGGTGATTCGAAACACTCTTCTAAAGTTTATGAATTCTAACCCTAAAGTGTTGAGATTGCACAGTCTACAGATTTTACACTCTAAGTCGTGACGTCATACTCAATTAATAAATGAGATATTGTAGTTACAACTTGATTGTTGTTATATTGATTCGTGAAATAAAATCGACTTTCAGCTGTAGACAGCGGGGTCCATTCCGGACAACAGTGAACAGTTTTGAATTCCCATATTCCTTTGCGGATGACGTAAGTGGTAGGAATTTGCCGGGAACCAAAGATCCATGTATGACTCAGCGAGCCCCAGATGGGGAATTGTTAGCTACGGTAGCTCTTCTGGTGTCAGGGGGACGCAACACCAAACAAAATCTACATTCAGTATTTCGCTTCGACATTAAATGCACAAGCAGCCAATCAGTCGTTGCCTGGAAAGTAGCGTGACATGTTTGGTTCTAAATTATAAGTAGAATGCTATAACTATTTTTGAATTTCGTAGTTATATGATAGCCGAACCTCAAATCTATCATCTATCATGGCCTAGTGAAGTCTAGAATGCATTAGAGCTCATTTTCAAACACGCTTGCGTTGCTTGCGATTTGGATGAATAGCCAATTGAAACACGTGTTCCTGTAATTTTTTTCCTCCACACTCATGGCTGCCACGGTAAGTCATTCGTATACCATTAGTGTTTGCATTAGTGATGTACAGGCAGTGATGCTAATTTCCCCTGTCGCAAGAGGCACTGCAATAGCATGACGTGTCCTAATTGGTTGCAGTTCTCACTAGCTACCTGGTGATTTCCAATCTTAGTATAACACTGATTTCTCCAAAAGGAAACTCTTTGCTACACCTGCAGTTTTTGTCATACACCATTCAGCCAATCAGAGCGGAATGGTTTACCTGTATACATATACATTGAGCTGTAGATGTTTTATACGTGTGGTTTTGGACAGAATGTCAAGCTAGAAGGGTTTTTGCACAGTTGTGTTGCATTTAAAGATATTACTCAGGATTTATTACGACAGGTGTTGAAAGCAAATCTTGGAAATCATAATTGATTACCTATCTTATGAAGATTTGTGCAGGATATATTTCAGCTTGTGAAAAGGTAAAACAAGAATTTTATTTTGTTCTTCTTGCAAGAGATCTTCATGCTTGGAACAACAACGTAAATCGAATTTTCTCTTTTTTGATGTGTGTAAATATTATCTACCTTTCTCGAAGAAGTGAACTTAATTGTGTCTAACATAATGATACATATTTGTGCTTTTCCTATGCTCGTGCATGGAACTGTTTTATATACAGATGTTGTAATGAAATGCTTGGATTTGCATGCTATTGTTGACTATTCGCACTCTATCTTAGTTCTAACGGAAAGCTACCTAACCGAAGCTAACTCATTATATATATTAACTGTGGAAAACTTTGTGGAATGCATTGTTTAACTGGAATTTTGCTAGTTACGCATGGAAAGTGTTGATGTCGTTATCAGGTAGTATTCAAAAGATATATGTGCATTGAAATGGTATGTATCTCTATTTGCTCTTATGCTAATAAGATTGAATTTCGTTTTTAGCTGTGATATTAAAGTTTGACATTACGTTTCCAATCAGTACTTTATTATTTGATTTATTTGACACGACATGTTTACTTATTAGATGGAGTATCTCGGGTGTTAGTAGGCATCATATTATTAGGGATAAAAATCTCCTGTACATGCGCTTGCAAATAAGAATAAAGATTGCATGTTGCTTTAAATGTAACAGATTTCGGGTACTGCTTATACTATGCATTCTGGAGAGACAAAAATGTTATTATTACATCAGCGCTAATATATTCCTGCAAATTCACAAAAAAATGCTAACCCACTTTGTGCACGTTTTTGTAAAAACATCTAGAAATAAATATGTTAATGAGTTATTCATATATTTGTATAGATATAAAATTAAGTTATGTAATCCAAGTTAGGCATGGCCAATTGTTATGGACGGTATTGTTTCCTGAATGAACGTGTTTACATTTCTTGAGTGAAACTGTTAAAATATCATGAGTACTCTGGTAAAATTTCGTGAATACACGAACAAAGTTTTCCAGTAACTAACAATTATAAATAATAGTATACAATGACATTAAAAAAACTTTCGACAGAAACCTTATCCTAATGTATATAGCTAAAAATCTAGATAAAGAGAATTACTTTGAATTAAGGGGTATTTACTAATACTGGAAATTACATATTTATATATTCCCGATTTTTGCAAATATTTTGCACATTATCAAAATAAACAGCAACTTTTTAATAAGCATTTCCCATGTATAACTATGAGGGAATTCATAACTTAATGATGCATATGAAGTTTCATACGCATATGATGAAAACATCTCCGAATTTCTCATGATCATATTTGTTCGTATATTGTTCAGCACACAGAATCCTTGAAAATATCTTTTACAGCCTGCATTTGAAACTGCAATTCCATGAATGCCATTGCGATCATAAAGTTACTATTTTCATCGCTAGATCATAAACCATGTTCGAAAATTTACTACAATTTGCGGAGGATTCGGGGCACTACATTATAACATTGTCCTGGGTACGCGAATCCGATTATGTATTTTTGAAGAACAATAATATTTTCCCCTTTTTTAGAGAATGAATGAATTATAAATGTATAATTTCTTGAGTAGAGCTCAGAAGTTGTGAATAGAAGCAAAATGTACAAATTATACGAGTATAATCGTGAATCAAAAACACATTTTCACAAAACGTTAACTTATGTACCACAAGTGATCAATTGAGTTTTGTTTTACATTTTCACAACTTCATCCATAAGCATAAAGAGAATCAAATAGAGGACGAACAAAGGGGACAAACACTGGAAGCGCGAAGGAAATATCAGATAATATGAGAGTTAACTAATATGTAGAGAAAGAAAATGATATAAGAAACAGGGAAGTCAAGAAGATAGATAAAAGGAAAGATGGAAGCAGGTATGAAGAGAAATAAAGATCAAAACTAAACTAAGTGATCTTCTTGGATACCTCAAACGACTGAACGTTTGATAATTTTTGTTCAAGTGTCGGCATATGTAAAATTGTGAACAAACGGATATTTGCAATTAAGAGTTATTAAGCAAAATCTTTTCGTATAAGAAAGAATTTAAAAAAAAATAACGTGAGTGTGAGATAGGAGCTGGACTAACTATTTGCACTGATCAAATAGCCAGAAAGAACATAGTAAATTTGTCCTTTTATCACGCTAGACATTGATGATGAAGATTTAAAAGAAACATAATATTTATACAGTGTAGCAAGGAAGAAACAATTAAACACAGAGAAGGCTAGAAATAAGCAAAACGGTTTGGGCAAGTGGAGGAAAGAAGAAAGAAAAACAAAAAGACGATAAAAGTAGTAGAGAAAGAATTGAAAACTTAGAAAAGATAGAGAGAAGAGAAAATTGAATTATATGGAAGAAATATGTGAGATAAATTAACGAGAACTAACACGAAGTAAGCACAGAGGAAATCTGAAAGTGAGAAAGTAAGAAAGAGAAATCAAAAATATTAAAAACAAGACGAAACGAAAACTTAAACAAAGCGAGTGAGAAGCAGAATGCAAGACAGCAAAATAAGGACTTAATCTTCAAAGAAAATGCAAGATATTAATGAGATAAAAGAAGATAGAATGTGATAGCAGACAACTAAAGAAAGAAGACACTTGAAGAGGAGTAAGAGAAGAGGCAAGATCAAAGAAACTATAAACAAAAATAAAAAGGGGCTAAAGAATGAAAGAAATAAAAAATACAAATAAAAACGCAAGGAACAGAGAAAATAAATTGAAGAACGAAACAGACACCATGAACAAAATAAATATAAGAAAACATAGAATGGATAAAGGGATACGAACAGAAGAAAATAAATTAAGAATGGTAAAGAAAAACGAAGGACGAAAAGAAAGAAATTGAAAAACAATCAAGGAAACATAAAATATTGAAGGATGAAAATTTGACAATCGTGAGATGGAAGGATGGTAGGACAGATGTATGAAGGGCAAACAGATCTAGATTCTAAACCAAGTGCTCTTCTTTTTCACTTCTTGGACAGCTGAAACGAGTGAACACTTGATCGTTTCCGTTCACGTGTAATGCGCAAAAATTTGAACACACGACTTTTCACAAGTTAGAATTATTACTAGACCACAAATCTTTAGGTAATAATTTATTTTGTCCTCAGTACCTAGCGGAAAATAAAGTTGTACATGTAATTTTCATCACAACTTATACTAAAATTTACAAATTTTGTAATGTCTAAAATACCTATTTCAACGTTATTGCCCATTTTACACAAACCGTAACTTTGCGCCATTTTCACCAATGTCTTATACGTATAAGATAGAAAGTAAGCAGAAATTCTAGAAACAACATAAGAATGTAATGAGTCATATAATGTAAATATTGGAAAGGCAATAGAATGTCTCGAGCGTGAGAAAAGCACACTATTTTGTCAAGTGCAATTGATTTTGAGACACTTGAGTGCTAAGTTTAAACGTCAAAATTGTCGTGAAATTTGTTGTACAATATCTAAAGTAGAAAGTTCCAAAGCTTCTCTAATTCGTCACTGCATACAAAATTTACATACTTCAAAGTGACGGAAATGTTATCTTCTATCAAGCATGCAACAAGATGATTAGTTTATCCTATGTTTGCATTAAAAATTAGTTTTATCGCATTCTTTGTTTCGTTCGTGGTATGTTTTCAATGTTTCAATGCTCAGGCGTATGTAGAAAGAGCGTGATCGAATTTTTTTGTAAAATTAGCATAATTTTAGGTAAACTTACACGTATTTTACAGAAATATAACTCCCAGACATAGATAGCTCCGATCCCTCCGTAAGCGCTTAACCCCTGAGTCAAGCAGATATCAATTAAAATGTGTTTAAGAAATGCTGTATTTATATATCGACGCCTGAGGATCATATTGTATTATCTGCTATTAAAATCTTATGAAATCAGGACAATATAATCCACAGATATCGATATATTTACATCTATCGCGTGTTCTGTATTTTGAATTTTAACGGTCTTTAAGTATCTCAGGTTCAGTCCGGTTTAATGTAATGTGGATGATACTAGATGGCAGTCGGCCATTGGCTAGTAAGTGTTAATTTTGTAACTTTACTTTTTCAAATAACTCATACAAAATTATTATGCCGAGATATCAAAGTACAAACAAACAGCATTCTATTAGCTTCAAACATATGTGGGCAGTATCTAAAGTCGATCCCTTAAATTCATATATACATATCATACAATTGCTATCAGGGGAATCGTGTCATTTAATATTTCTCTTATCATCATATTAGTATTGACACAAATCAATTCAATATACGTAATTTAACCTACAAATATTAAGTTACCTATTTCCATACTCATTTGTCAAGACATATACATACAACACACCATAACTGTATTTTATATAAAAGCTTCATACTTTTAAATCTGACATTTTATACATCGTTTTAGAGAGAGCAACAATCTCAGTAGTCTCCTATTGGATATTGTTTTTAATAATATTTTGTCCATCGATTCTGAATCTACATAACTCAAATATGTTTACAAAATATATAGATTTTTTTCATCTGACAGTCAGTAGATACCATGAAGACATTAGCTTGGACTAACTGAGGAGAAGCCTTGGAAAACCTGTCAGGATGGCGACCACTAGAATCGTCTGCATGACCTTCTGAATGTCAAGTCAACGCATAAAGAACTGAGGTACGACCGCTCGATGTATGTTGTGAAGTTCGAGTGTGTATGTAAGTCACAAAGTCATGTTACAGTACAACGTAAGAACAACAATCTAATCTAACATTTTAGTAGAGATAGTCCAGATGTCAGTGAATTTAATTGGTGTAATTTTAACCCAACATCACACTTATTGACTTCCTAAACCTTTTTTAAATATATGTACCACAAATTTAAAAGTCACTTCGTGCGAGTGTGTGCCTTTTTCGCACTTAAATGTTATTAAGATTTTATTAAAAATATGCATCACTATTAAAATTTTTATATTTTATTTTAAGATTCTAATTTACTTTTTACTGCCTAATTTTATATTTTAAAATGGCTTTTTCAGGTTCCTTAAATTTAATGTATAAACCCTAAAAAATCCGCGGTGAAGTCATTACACTATTCTGGTAGTCTACAAAAACAAGTAAAAGGGTTTGGCGAGAGTGGCGATGAAACATGGGTCGTTTCTCTGATAACAAATTCCCTTGCCAATATAGATACGAAGAATAAAGTAGATTCCCCATTTTTCTCGTTGAAACATTAAAGATGTTGTATGCGAAAGCAATTTAATCAGAATATAAATTGAATAAAGTATGTGCAAGACGTGTATAGAAGTTCTCGTGAAAACAGAAGTGCACAGCAAATATTGACTATTCAGTTTCCAAAAGACGTGATCAAATTTCACGTTATCTTAACTCATATTTTACATTTCATGTGCAGGATACTAAGACAATATCAGTAAAAGTTGTACAAATATTGTACAACAAAAATAATTGATTTACAGTGTAGCAAGAAAGAAAGATATAGGCGAAAATAAGAGAGACAAACATCTATAACAAGTGCGTTGGAATAAAGATATAAATGAAAGATAATAGAAAGAAAACAATGAAGGAACCAAAGAGATAATAGTGGAGACGTTACTGAAGAAAAGGAGCGCATGGAATCTTAAAGCAGGCAGGAGAAATGATCGCAAAATAAATAGAAAGAACTAGATGAAACAAACAGAGATAGAGAGGAAGAAAATATTATAAACGAGACAAAACGAGAAGTGAAACAACTAAGGAGCAGAATTTAAGAAAGCTACATAAGCAAATAATCTTAAAGAAGGAGAAATGCAGAATATTGATTAAATAAAAGTAAGATAGAACGTTAGAGTACGAAAGCGTAAGAAAATACAAAGTTGGATGAAAGTAATACAAGAAGACAGGTTGAGGAACCACGAAACAAAGGTAGATGAGCTAAAGGAGTAAAGAAAGCAAGGAAATAAACAAAAGATGAAATGAAGGGAGGAAAATATGAGGAACAAAGGAGAAAGGCCGAGAAAAAGAAAAAGGGAAAGGAAGAAAAGGAAGAATGAAAACGAAAGAACAACGAACGGAAGAAAATAAGTTACGAAAGAAAAAGGGAAAGGAAAGAAGATAAAAAATTGAAAGAAAAACACGAAAGGATGACATGATATAAAAAGAAGAAGAAAGTGAGATAGAGGGATTGAAATAACGAAAAAGAGAAAAAGAATGATCGAAGACAGATATAATGCGAAAAAATGTAAGAACGGAAATCAATTAAATAAAGCTCAAATGGAAATGATGGAAATAAAAAAAAATGAGAGACAGAATTAACAGGATAATAAAATGGAAAGTAATAACAAAGCAAGAGATAGAAATAACGAATGGAAGAGAGTGTTTGAATAAGGAAATAAATAAATGTGGAAATGGAAAGGAAAATAACAGAGTAAGAAAGGAAAACGCAGAAAGATCGACCAAATGAAAGCATGAAAGAAAGGAAAACGGTGTTACTACTTACCGTCGTTCATATACATTGGAGTACTGCGCCTATTTGTTCGCCATCGAGATTTCCTCGGTCTATTCGATCTACTTCCGCTGGTAATAATAGTAGCTGTTCCTCCATCAGCAGTCGTAAAATTTTTAACTTTCGCGTTTGGATCCCCAGATACGTAGATTTGATGCTGTCCGTCTCCTCCTCCAGATGTAACTGATGTTACACCGTCTCCATTTGTACTTGAAGCTACAAAACCTCCTCCTCCACTCCCTCCTTGTCCTTGAGGTGTTTTGTGGACACTCGTTATTGTCGTCTTTCCCTTTTTCTTCTGCGTGACGGTTGTACTTCCACCAGAACCACTACTAGTACTTGTTGATACTCCATCCATGTTACCACCGACACCGGGCCCACTGGGCATGCCTTGCATTATTGAATTAAAAAAGCTAGAGAAATCATTAAAATTAAAAAACCGTGCACCAGATGGCATAGGCGGAACAGGTTTGACTGCATCCATTAATTCTGGGGCTGCTGGATATCTATTTGTTTGTTGATATGGAATTCTTCTTGGAACCTGAGCAGTACCTAATCCAGAGTTCATGCCAGTTGAACCCTTTCCGAAGATTGAAAATGTGGGAGGAATGAGTCTTTTATATTGGTATGGTTCAATATAGGCTCTCATTTGTCGGCGACGTCGATACGTAGGTCTTTTACCCATCATTTCTGGATATCCTTGTCCACGCCATGACGGTCGTTGAAATCGTGGCCCTTTTCGTCTAGCAGCTCCTTGAGTTCCAAGACTAGAGCCGTAACTGTTACCTTTTCCGTAGCCTTGTTGGTTCGAATTACCTGGTGCTATTATTGGTTGATTAGCATTGATGACAGTATCTGGGTATGATCTTGCACCTTGTTTGAGAGCTCTGCCACCATACTGCCTTTTAGTTGATGGTTCACCTATGCTTCTTTTGGGACGCTTTTTCTCTTTCGTTGACAAAGAAATATTTTCTAAAGAAGTAATTAATTGAATTGGGATAAAGTAATCTTTTGGTGATAACTTCTCGTTCGGAAGCAAATGATAGTATTGTGGATTATCGTTTCCATTGTTTTTGAGTTTTCCATTAAAAAACTGAATGCCTTTATCTTGAAGTTTTTCTTTTCCTTTTGATCTTATATAATCAGAGGTGATAACTGAAAATAAATGAAAGAAATGTGATTATAAATTTGCAAACAAGTGAAGTACAAGCTGCAAGAAAATAAAAATGAAGAATAATAATATGAGGAATATCCGTTTATTTGAAAACATTTCCGGAACATACAAAGTATTAACTGATTCTTTAAATTAAGAAAGAGATTTTTATCTTGCACCGAGAATTTTTTCTTAGGAATGAGATATCAACTATCTTATTTATTTTAAAATGAGAATATACCGGCTTGCAAATAAGATCCTTCAATTGTATTTCCAAACTGGTAAGTTATAATTTTTAATTAAAATTGTAGGTTAAAATATCTCATTTCTAAGAAAGTTATTTCTCAGTAGAGAAATAACATTTGTCTCAATTTTAAAAAAACGTTTTCAACTGTGTGAAGTAGGTTAAGTGAGTTGGGATGTTTCAATGGTTGAAAGATGCTAAGCGCAACGCCTCTTCTAATTAAAATTGACAACGGTATGTAGAATAAAAAACACAACAAAAACAGATACTTGTAAAGTGTTTGCGAAGGTTTGTAACAAAGTACCTAACAATAGCAATCTCACGCCGAGAATTTAACACTAAATATTTTCAACACAACTGTAATTTCTAAGGCAATATTATCTTTGTACATAATTTAAACTAATTTCACTGTATTTTCAAAAGTGGATAGTTGCAAGAATATACATGTATTATAGACTCAAAATAATTTGCATATATCATTTGATAACATATGAAATACGTTTTCTGAGTTATGAGAATAGGTGATAATTTATTATTTTAGAAGGTATGCCAGACTAACATTAGTAACGTGATAATGTTCAAGATTGTAAATTGAACCAATAGCACAACGTATTATTGGATAGCTTTTATTAAATTATGGAATACGCATTGGAATGTCTGGAAGACTGTTGATTCTCTATATTGATATATGTTCGATAGTATAAATGAAAGGTGTGTAGTGTGAAATGACTGTGATGAACTACTAGAAAGATGATTAAACTGCAATTTCGGATTAATAACTGAATAATAAAAACTGAATTTCTGAAAGAAAGTAGTTATCCCATCCATGTCAGTTGTATCAATATACTTTCATGATAAAACAACTTGGCACGATTCACTAAATATCTTCATTAAGATCTTAAAAAGAACAAGAAAAACTGTTTGTACTTCATACATAAAAATGGACATATGAGGCTTTGCTTTCTTGCTTCGCAAACATGGCTTGAAAACACAGAAAGGGGATAATGTTGTAGTCTGTAGGATACAACGCATATGGAAAAATGATAACAAGAGTTTTAAATATCATCAAATAAAAATAGTTACGAGTAATATCAACTTTCATATAATGTAAAAGAAAATAGTAGGTCTATATAATAGAATTTAACATCAGATGTATAATAATGAAGTATATTTGAAACGTATATTACGTATATTAAAACCATCAGTTAATTTTAATGAACTTAATTTTGTTTCCTGAAACAAAATATGAAGAAATGAAGTTGTCTGGTTCTTGCACAAGCTGCATAATTCATTTGTTGATAAAAATGAACATGGGAGTCTAAAGACGCGATATATGTAGTATTAAAATTTTCTAAGTAATCCTACATAAACATTTTAATTTTAATTTTAATTTGGTGAAGTTTTATTAGAAATTACTGTTCGTCACGGGAGCATTTTATACAGTTTTCCAATTGTCCTTCCAACAGATTTAAGTTCTGCAATCTCCTTGATTCCAACGGTTTCGCCATTTTTGCTAGAATCTAGATATAACCTTGATAATGTATTGTATACCAGTCACTACAAATTATTTCTGCATTAGTTATTAAATGTTTCTAAGAGCTTTGAGTACATTCATAAATACGTTTATATTATTTGTCATATATAGATAGAAATAGAGTATATAATGTAAAAATTACATTGAACTTTCCAAAACAACTTACCATTTGTATCTTTATAATTATCATTTGGCAAATCAACACTGCTTAAATTATTTGTACTTTCCAATGCCTTTCCACTGCCATACGAAATTAAGAGTATCAATATTACCTGTAAACATACCAATTGCATTAAAAGTAGTTCAGAGCGTCTATTTTAATATATAACAGCAAACTTATTCATGTTACTGTGATCAAAGTTCATGATTCCTAAAAAAAAATTATTAATAATTGGAAAGCGTATCCAATAATAAATATAATTCTGTACCTGGGAGGTAGAAGCCCGTAATTCACACATCCTTGTTTTCCCGAAAAAATAAATTAAAAAAAATCCCTTCATTTAGAAACAAATCGAAGACACTATATAATAGATTTACCTATTTAAATTATAAATATATTTTCAACAAGAATCAAGCAACCTGTATGTGAGACCTTTTGAATTCTTTACAAAACTGCTTTGATCACGTTTGCGCAGGAATTGGACTTATGCGGTTGTACGAGGCCGATTCAAAACGTAATGCCTTCCAAGGTGATACCTTTATTTGTGTTTGACAGATAGCACCGATACAGGTATCAGTGGGAAGCTTGCAATGGCAGCTACAAATGGTGGCATCATGTTTCAACATAGTCCCCATTACGGGAAACATAGTTGCGCCAACGCGAAACAAGGTTTTTCATGCCGTCGGCGAAGAATTGTGGTGGCTGCTGGTGACACCATTGCCGAACTGCTGCTTCCACCTCCGCGCCACAACTGTAGCGTTGGCCCTTAAGGTAATCCGTAAGTTTGGGGAAGACCCAAAAGTCTCAGGGCGCAAGATCCGGACTATAGACAGGATGACAGGACAGAATGTCCGTGAACCTCAGGCGCTGCAGTTCTTACTGAGTTTTGTGGCTTGGGTGCGGACGAGCATTGTCGTGGTGTAGAATTGCCTGTTTATCTTTGCGAGTAACTTGCAATCTGGCCCGATTCGCTTTAGGGTGTCAACGTAGCTATCTGAGTTTATTGTCTGACCGTATCGCAGAAATTCAATATTCACGACCCCATCCCAATCCCAAAAGAAGGTCAACAACACTTTGCCGGCAGATGGGACAACTATGAATTTTTCGGCGGAGGAGAGGACGTGTGGCGGTACTCCATCGACTGACGGTTCGTTTCCGGGTCGTAATGGTGTATCCATGACTCGTTGCCAGTAAAAATTCTGCGAAGAAAGTCGTCACCTTCCTGTTCATATTGCAGGAGCAGCTGCTGACAGGTTCTTTTCCTCGACTCTTCCATGTCAGGCGTCAGTTGCCGTGGTACCCAACGAGCGCACATTTTCTTGTAACGCAGAAGGTCCTTCCTTAATGATGTGGTTCACTGAACCAATGGAAATGGCGAGCGTTGTTGCGATCTCGTGTTGCTTGATACTGCGATTGCCCCGAATCAACCCCGTCCACATGATGTTGATCGTCATGATCGTCATCAGAGGCCGTTGCATGCCGACCACTTCGGTGCTGATCATGGAGTTGAATCGGCTGGAGTTTGGTCTTTCACAGTCCTTATAGCACAGGCTAATAAGGTAATCTGAAGTTCTTCTTCTTCGCTTGAAACATGGACCTATATGATATGAAACTCAAGTTCTATGTCTCTACAGCTCTCATGTACAGAATTTTACATGCAACTGACAACTGATTCCAACAATGAAATGTTATATTTGAAATAGATTAAAAGAAAATTCGGTATATAACTTTAAGATATGGCATTTCGAAAGTAGATTAAAGTTCCTAAATTATGATCCCTTAAACATTTCTCATGAAATGCGGTTCCGAAATCTATCGTGCAACCAAGGAAGACGTTATATGGTTGCAATGCGTAAGTGAAAGATCGGAGCAGTCGATGCAATTATAGGAAATATTGGAAAGGAAGGGATAATTAATTTTCTACTCTGTTTTGAGAGTCAATATATTAATATATTTTGTTGGTGCGAATGAAATGACCACCTAGACGCTTGGTGGGAAACGCACCTCGGCAACATGACACAGAGATCGACTGAGATCAGGTGTCTAACGTTCTAAACTCGTTTACGTCCAGCAAACAGACAGTCAAGAGATAGTGTGTTCTTGAATAGGGTCATATGAAAGTGAACCATGGAAAACTCACAATTACGAGTTATTTTCTTTGGGTAATACAACAAGTAGAGTGCAGTCTGTAGAAGGAAGTTGTATACTTCTTAAACTATTACGTTTTTATTTCTTTTTGTTAATAAATAATATCAGTCTTTTCAGAAAACTGTATTTTTCTTTATTCATGTTTTTCTTTATGGGGCATTCTGCACAGCAAGCCTAAAAAAGCATTAACAGTGGGTTTTGGACAGGAATGAAGAACGAATGCAACATTCGTCGTTGTTTTGTCAAGTTTCGTTCCAGTGACTCAATATTGTAAAATGAAACCCGGGCACCGACCAACACTATGTTCCAGTGAGCTGCTCAGAAACACCGTGGAAGGTGTTACTACTCAGAAACACCTTACTCCAGGAGTAACTAAGGCTACCATTCCCATTGCATGAAAAGTATTTTGTCCAGTTAATGTTTGAATATTATGGTCAATATTATCAGCTGGAAACAACACTGTTTCAGTACCAGTGGAATCAATAAGATTGTCTCCACTAGCAAATGCTGCACAAAACTCGAACTTTCTAACTCCACTGTATACCGAACAGAAACCTAGATGATTTGAAGTATGCATGGAAAAAGTTCCAACCCGTTCCGGTAGCAGGTAATAAACATTTTCTTACTTCGGTTTATTTTAAAATCTTGTAGTAGAAAAAGGTCATTATCGTCCCGGTGAACATCTTGCTGTCCCAGTAGCATTGCTACCGTGGTATGGTAGTTTTTCCATGCATGATTTAAAGTCTCAACAAGATATTCTGATCGATAATGTGAATCCCTTTGAATGGCAAGACTTAATTGTAGAGCAACCATTGTAAAATGTTATACCGGTCATGAGTTTGTGGGAACATTTTAGTATTTTTTGGTATGTCACACGACCTACTTGACATTTGAATAAATAACCTCAATTCAAAATGGCAGATTTCAAGATGGTGGCCATGTTGACGATCTACTCCAAAATGTAGTCCTATCTCACTATTGTACATTTGTGTACTACGATGTTTCATTTCCTTGACGGTTCGGGAACCACACGGCTGTATTGGGACACTATAGTGATTTTCTTCCTACTATACATGAACGCAATTTGTGACAAAGTGTTATGTGATGCTTCTTTTCAAATATTATTTTCGACTTCAACACACCGAAATACAGCTGAAATTAAGAAATAAAAGTTACTAAATATTAGATTATCTTCTCTTAAATGAAAGGTTTATTTGTTCTCCTTAACGATATCAGAATAATTCATGTTATTTATGTCATTTATTCGGCTTATTTGCATTTCAGGTATCCATAAATCAAACTTTGCATTAATGTATGATACCAAAATGCGACAGTTTGCGTTGGAAATAAGTCATTAAAGAGGAAACGATAATGAAACCAATTATCTACTGACCCGCCGTAGCTCAGTGGTAGAACGTTGGCGTAGCATTCGGGAGGCCATAGGTTCGATCCCAGCGGCCGATAATCCTGACTGAGGTTCTCTCCTGGGTTTTCCTCAAAAATACCATGCAAATGTCGGGATGACACATTCAGCATAGGCTCTGCACGACACCTCCCCGAATCCTTTCCCTTATCCTATCCCGACTTGAGCCTTAGATGCCTAAAGTCCATTAAAAAAATCAATTCGAAACCAATTATCTAATCATCACTAACAAACTAAATGCTCGGTTTTAACCATGAATATAACGATAATTATGATTGTAATACATATTTTTCAACACATCGCATAGCCTTCATAACAATGTTTTCGCGCTTTTGAATAAAAAAGGAAGAGATGGAGATGCGTTACTTTAGAAATATAGTTATCAATTCATAGTAAACGTCCCATTATAGGACTGATTATGGACAGGCACTTTGCTGCACTTGCTGGAATGTGCTAATAGAATACACTACAATACCAATTTTGACCTAACACAAAAGCGAATCACACCTCCTTTGTCAAGAGTGAAAGTTTTGTGCAAACTTAACAAGTCAATTCAAAAAGAATAGTTTACACAAAGTTGAATGAAACAGTCTAGTTTACAAGAGTCAATGTTAAAATAGCATTTACAACACAAGAAAGAGAGAATAAATGCTCTAAAAATTAAAAATGGTGACGTTGGTTTGAATGAAACTGTTTACCACCAGTACACCCATCCGACGCTATAGTCACTACACCACGGAACCATTTGCCGTTCTTTGCTAATCACATCGCCAAGAGTTAGTTGTAGTAAAAGGAGCTGAGAGCTGGCAGAGATTGGCTCATGGACTGAGATGTGATTAAAGTTCAGCGCTCTAAGACTACAGCGATACAGCAATGAAACCAAATCCAAATACATTTCAAGTGTAAAAAGCTTCCTCCCATAACTGTTTGCTGCAACGAACTTCAAGTAGTCTATTTACAGCAAATAGCAGCAGTTATTTCTGAACAAGCTATGCATAATATTACAGCAAGTTTATTTCATGATTCTTTATCAAGTTTAATACAGTATTACGTTTAACAACCTCAAAACAAGTGACGGACAAACTTGTTACAACCTGGCATGCTATCTTGAAGCAATTATTAGCCAATAAATCATTGTTGTTTGAGGTTCAAGACCCTAAAGGACGTTGGTAAATTTTATTTTGTATGAACATTTTAGTAACTTTAGAATTTGTTCCGTCACAATTGAATTATTTTTTTGCTTGTAAAGATCCACGAACGCCTATGCCCAGGGCGGGATTTAAATCCGCAGTCTTGGAAACGGTGGCCTAACGCTTCAGACGAGAGAGCTACCTTGGTCGATTGAAGACCATAAAATCATACAAATTAAATCCCTCTCCTATGGTTGAAAGAAAGAAAGACAGTGTGAGTTCTCATTGGCATTAAGGTGTAATCAATTCCTCCGTTTACATTGGTCTATGGTGTAGAATGAATTAAAAATATTCTGTGATGCGCTGATTGTTTGTTTAGTGAAGGATGGTAAAGCTTGCAGGCAGATTGGTTTGCTATTAAGAGTCATACATTTCTTTTCAAGTCAAAATGAGCACCAGCACCGCATATGGAATATTGCTACGTGCAAATATGTGTGTATGTAGAAAATGTCACATGTGTATGCTGAACACCATAATTAGGCTATTAACCTGTTGTGTTCAATAAATAAAGTGCTAAATTGCATTCTGTAGTTATTGTTATTAAGAGGCATTAGAGAAGTCACACAACCACTTTGTTTGATTTTTTTAAATACTGCGATACTGAAAAGCAATAATTAAACATTCAAAATCGTTGCCAATAATACTAATTAGCACTCGCAAACTGAATGAATTGAGATTTCTAAATATCTTCATTTATCAGTAACTAGGTACTGAAAAACGGTGACGTTTGAAGCAATAACAAAGATATTCAAATTTCTCATCAAGGACAAACACATTGCAATTGTAGGTCAGTTCATTCGAGAGGTAATATATTCTAGAGCACTGTTAGAGCCCCTTTCCAAAATATTACTGTTCTTCGTCATTTGCCCGCTATTTTTAAATACACCTTTCATTGTGCATGTAGACAATAAAATCTGTCAATCACGGGACCTGGGATCTGCCGGATTTTCGATATACCGATATGTATATATTTAACAGAAAAGGACTACTTGTACAGTTTTTTTTTGTTTTGAAAAGCGAAAATCAACCACTAAATGAAAAGCAAATCACATTTTCATGTTCAATAACTGAATAAGAAACTTATGGAATGTCCATGCAGTACGCAGACGGCAGTAATCATGACCGGACTTTGCCGGATTTTATATTTACAACTTATATATTTAAAAGGGTGGTGGGAATACTGACTAATGATGTGTGAAAGGAGGAGCCGGATAGATATATAGTGGAAGTGTGAATCTCATAATGAAACATTTCATGCCGTGAAGAGTTTCAGATTATTTCTCATTCCTCGAATATGAAGAACTGTGAAATATAATTTACCCACACCCTGTGAAAAATTTCCGAAACATTCCCAAAAAAGTAAAAGTTCCAAAAAACTTCGCTAATAAAAACACTCATGATTTAGTTTTCAAGAATACTGGAAGGAGAAGAAATTTTTAGCCTGAAGCTATATTTGAACACGTGTTATTCAGTTAGAAGTTCACTTTATCTGCTGATCTAATCCGCCAATCACAAGGCAACACTAGACCAAAGCAACAGAGGGGTGAGAAATACGTGGCCGCAAATCTGAAACCGTAAGCAGAGTGTTTTAAGCACTTTTTAAGTTCTCAATAATATATAAGAATTCACATTCATTTAGATCAAAATACGCGATTAAGATGGCGAAGAGAACTCGGAATGGCTGAAAGGTTAGCGCGATCGCTTTCTCTGCTCGTGGTCACTCATTTGATTCCTGTCGGGTTTCTTGAAAGGAGTGGTTTGGATTTCAGACTACTTAAATCTGTAGGTACCATCCTTACAGGCTCAGCAGTTTGTTTAGGACGTTAATAACAATTCGTTAATAAAATATGGAGGTAGCAAACATTTGATCAGCATTACATTATGCTCTTACGATTAGAATGGCTAGTATCTGTCTGCACAAATAAAGCTGAAACTGAAAACAGCAAGATTCTAATGAGGGTAAAAGAAGTTACTCGGTGCTTATGGACGATTACTACTATAAGTGTAAATATTAACATTTTCTTAAACATTGCGGGAATTTCTGCAATTCCTTTAAACTGTTAGACAATTTCTTTAAACTGATGGAGCTATATTTTTACCTTGTGTTTGAAATCGTCCATACAGATCGTTATTTTTTAATTTGCTTTCGTTGGCAGTTAAAACAATTCTCCTGATTTAGATGAACTAATCAACTCATTTGATGCAGAATAGACCCATATTTTAAGGAACTATCATTGGAATGGTATTACTTCAGTAGCGATCCTAATTATTCCCCAATTTAAAACAAAGTTCTTGTCACATGTGTTATATGGTATTGTCTTCGATTTTGAAAATTCTTATATTCTCACACGTGTTGTACGCTATTATCGTTCTTCATTTTCTAAATTCTTAGTGGGAATTGCACTATTTTGTAGAAAATTCCCTCGGTGGAGAAGTAAACAAAATAGACCTGATAGACACATTTGTATAGGTATAGGTAATTACATTTCCTAAATGTGTAAATTTTTGTTAACATTAAAACTATAATTTAAATATTTTTTAAAATATTTCATTAACTTCACTCCTTCTCGTTCGTTTGATACAGAGTTCTAAAATTTTTTGTTGAGGCATTCCGAGCAAAAAATGATGTGATTCTTGGTAGAAAGGAAATGTTATTGCCATATTTTTTTAAAGGTCGTGTCTGCTATTTGAGTCTCGATGCTAAAGGGTACTTATTGTCTTAGTAAGAGTTGTTATTGGTGAGAATTCAGTAACAAACCTCATGTATGAAGTTGTTTGTGTTTTAAAGTTAATATATGTGATGTTGCATGAATATATGTTTAGATGCATGGTCTAGAAGATAAAATTATTGAATGCATGATGTTTTCTTATTACGATAGTTGCTGCTCTATATTGATTATCTGCATGTTAAGCTATGTCTTCTTACTGGAAGTAGAACTACGTCCCTGCATGGATAGAGAATGTGATATAAAGGAAAGTAGGCTATTAGGCTATTGTTTAGATACTGCACGAGATTGGGTGAGTCCGTCTGAAACAAACTTAGCACGATTTAGTTGTATGAGGTATAATGCACATTACAATACTGAAGATAGTGACTTCAATTAACGTGGAAGGGCTTTTACCGATATAAATCAATCGAATCTCTTGGCTTATAAACATTTTAAGTACTACAGTTGGCGCAGTTCAAGGTTCTTCCAGTAAAAAGGTCTAGAACGTTGTGTACTTTTGACGAACAAGGCGATATCAACACTATTGGGACCTTATCGAAGCTTTTTGTCAAGCAAATGATGTAACGGAAGCGACATAAATATTACGTTAATGTATGTGATAGGACCAAAAGCATGTACTCCGATGTCAGTGAGTGATAAAAGATATTCTGAATTAAAACATACTTGTTTCTGAAGCAAATGCACGAGATCGTCGCTCGCTTCCAATTCCATCACTTGTGTCAAAAACACAAAGAATATATTAAACAGTATGTAGCAATATGTAAACATGATAATTTTGCTTATTCTATGATTAGAAATAAAATAGTTTTTGGAGTTCTAAATAAAAATGCGCGTAGAAGGTTCTTTTCAGAACATGATTTGAAATTAGATAAGGCTGTAGAAGTTGCCAAAGGAACAGAACATGCAGAGAAAGATGCGAATTCTTTAATTGAAAAAGTGGACAGCTACATACAGTCAGGTTGTGCGCCCAAAGAACAATTTCAAAAGATGATGGTATCAGGGATTTCAGAGCGGGCAGAATAGAAGTGTGTCGAAAATGTTTAACTACGCATAGATACGGTAACTGTCCAGTTTGTAATGCCATTTGAAGGGAATATGGCGAAAAAGTGTACAAAAGCAGAACCGGATTTTGTAAAAATGCTGATATTGAACCTAAGGAAATCTTAACCCATTCTAAAGTAAAAGTACCGCATGAAGAAAGGCAAGAATGACCGGAAATATATACTTTGCAGATAGAAGCTATTCTGCTCATGACTGATATAAAATAAATTAGTCAGTCATGACAGATTCTAATGTTGAGAACGTTCCTCATGTGCCTTTAAATATAAAATATAAATATAAATATATATATTGAATATAAAAATATATAATGGGTACAAACATTAGAGGCGTATTAGATACTGGGTCATAACATAATATTATTTCTGGATATTTGGCTAGAAAATTAGGTTTGGATTTAGTTCGAGAGAAACAAGTTTCAGCTTTCAAATTATTGAATGAAACTCACATCAAAATATTTGGTAAAACACAAGTACAAATAACACTACATAAATGTATTTAGGTCTTATCGTTTGCACTAGTACAGGAAGAATTTGGCTATGTAAGTGTTGACATGGAAGGGTTTAGTGTTTTACTTCCAAATTGGTATGCGCGAGTATTGGGAACAAATGAAGTGTTTTCGGGAGCGGAATTAGGGGATAAATAGCAGCTTAAGTTGCAAGAATAGCAAGTAATTTGTAATAATTAAGCGCTATATCAGACTTTATAAGATGAATTGTTTTCTATGCGAAATGTAATAGAACAGTATACACTGAGTTAGCAAAACTCACGGAATAGTCATCTAATATCTGGCGGGCCACTCTGGCCCTGCGAAGCGCAGCAATACGGCGTGGAAGTGAGTCTGCAAGTCCCTGGTACACTTCCGGAGGCAGTTGACACCACACAGTCTGCAGAGCGGAAATCAATTGCCGCCTTTTCGTGGATGGAGGATCCAGTGCACGGAGCCTGAATTCAATAGCATCCCAGATATACTCGTTGGAGTTGATATCAAAGCTTCGGGGTGGCCAGCTCAGTCATTGGACTTCTCCTGCATGCTCTCCGAACCATTCTCGGACGACATTGGAGCAGTGTGACGGTGCATCGTCATTTTGAAAGACGGCAAGGTCTTCATGGTGTTGAAATTCTAAAATCGATTGGAGGTAGTCTCCGAGCAGCTGACGATACAGCGGACCATTCTATGAGTCTACCAGAAGAACCAGAGGGTCCATTCTATACCAGAAAAACGCGCTCTAGACTGATACCGCACCGTCCTGGACCACGCCTTCTTGACATGCGGGATCCATCGCTTCATGAAACATGCGCCACACTCGGTGCCTCCCATCGGCAAGGTAAGTTGATACCGTGATTAGTCTTAACAGCTAACGTTACGCCACTGTTGTAGTGTCCATCCGAGGTGATTGTTGGCAAGCGCAAGCCGGAATGTCCTATGATGCGGGTTTAGCAGTGACATCTGTGTAAGGCGACTGTTTCTATACCCGAGGCAGCATATTCCAACAGAGTATCCACTAAGAGATTTTTCTAGCGCTGGAAGTGTTGAATTGGACCGTGATTTCTCGTACTGTCGCCCTCCTGTCTCTGTTGATCATTTATCCAAGGTGTCGCCGGTCTCCGTCATTAGGGTGGCTAGACGCACATTATGGTGTCTGCTGTGGACTGTGACGTCTTCATACAACCATTCTCTGTACACTCTGGACACAGTTGAACGTGTGAAGCCGAATTCCTGCACCACCGTCGAAATCGAACTTTCCATGCGTCGGGCATCCACTACATGCCCCGTTTGAATGCCATCAACTGACGACGACGTTTCATTTCACATGCATCACTCACCTAGCCACTTTCTAAAAGGTCTCGCACACAACTGGAGCCGTCGCGGAGCCCTGCAGCGAGCGTGGAACACACGTGATGTCCACCCGCGAATCAGTGATCTGATATGCCATGAGCTTTGCTAATTCAGTGTGTACAAGAACAGAAAGAAATGATAAACTATACACTATGGAGTGAACAGTTAGTATTGGATCACAAGTCAATTAAAAGTATCTGTTTTGTAACGGCTTAACATAAACATATACGTTACAAGTTGAACATACTTATCAACAGTCAGATTCTAAAGTAGTTAAAGATGCAGCTACTCAAGTGAAATTAACCTATTCAACAAGGTAGTACACAAAAAGAAAGCATCGATACAAGTGGATAAGGAATATAAATTACATTACAAGGAAGAAGAGGATACTTTAAATATAGGAGGTCAGGACTATAATGTCAGATGAAGAATGTTTTGGCTGTAAGCATAGAAGGTCAAGATAATAATAAAGAGCAAGAAGTAGTAGGTGAAGCAATGCTGCGAGAAGAGGAATGAAAAGTAAGAACAGGAAAAAGAAGAAAACATATAATAATCTAGGATCGAGAGAAGAGGCAGGCAATATGGAATTTGAGAAGGTGATGAATTTGATAAAGGTGATGCGAGACGTTATGATGGTAACTGATAAGGATATAGCTGCTGGAAGAGTAGATCAGCTACATCCATCTTTCCGACCTATGAATCTGCTGATGGTTTTAGTAGGTGACGTTTAGAAGACAAATCCAGCGAGATGCGGAGAACTGCAGGGTTTCACGATATAGGATCGAGGCATTCCGAGAAGAAAGAAGTTAAATTATGTGATTCTGGGAAGAAACTAAAGTAGTACCTTTTTTGTTATTGCTATATTTTTTTAAAGATCATGTCTGCTGTTTGAATCTTGATGCTAAAGGCTACTTATTGTCTTAGTAAGAGCTGGTATTGGTAAGAATTCAGTGACAAGTTCTAATGCATTTAGTTGTTGTGTTTTAGAGATAATATATGTGATGTTGCGTGGATATATGTTTAGATGCATGATCTAGAAAGTAAAATTATTGAATGTATGATGTCTTCTTATTACGATAGTAGCTGCTCTGTATTCATTGTCTATGTCATCTTACTGGACATGTCTATGTCATCTTATTGGAAGTAGAACTACGTCTCCTGCATGGATAGGGAATGTGGTGTAAAGGAAAGTTGGTTATTAGGCTATTGTTTAGATACTGCACGAGATTGGGTCAGTCCGTCTGAAACAAAATTAACACGATTTAGTTGCATTAGGTTTAGTGCACATTATAATATAAATGTAGTGGCTTCAATTAACGTGGAAGGGCTTCTACTGATACAAACCAATCGAATCTCTTGGCTTATAAACATTTTAAATACTACACTTGCTGTTTCCGAATTTGAAACAACAGTGTGGTTATCTGATTTCAGTCAACAATGGTGCATATGTTGAGATGGCATCTTAGATTATAGCTTTAACTATAGAAACAAGCAGTGAATGCTAAATGAAGGAGGTATAGAATGATAAAAGGCAAACTAAATTTTAACATACATTCTGATTAAAACAAAAGCCACTAGGATATTTTGCAAGTTCGAAAATTAATGGAGTGTTTTATTGTGTAATTAACATTTTATGCTGTTAAATTTGATGATTACCTGATCTGATTTTCACGTATTTGTTGTGTTGCAGTACCGTCCTATTTTAGAACTGAAATTTTCGTCCTGACCTAACTCAAAAGTGAATCAAAGTCACTTTGACAAGTGGAGCAACTTAATGCACGCTTAGCAAATCAAACCAAAAATTTGAACAAGCTTTACTCAAACAGTCTAATTTTCAAGCATCAAAGTTGAAATAACGTTCACAGAACAAGAAGAAAAATAATGCACTTCTAAAAAATGTTTCTCTGGCTGGAAATCGAATCGAGCAACAAAGAGAAAGTTGAACGAAATATAAAAATTGAAATAAATTACAAGTTTGACAATATGTCTCACGTAACTATTTGTTTCAACAAGTTTGAATTAGGCTAGTAATATCAACCAAGTCACTTATATTGTTCCAATACGTTTGTGTCGTGCTTGTGTATTACGTGGAACACAATATCAAGTTACTGAAACCTTGATGCAAGCTAGCATGCTATTTGGGTTCGTATTTTAGCATTTCCCAATTGATTGCCAGTGAGATGTAGTGACCTACCTGTTGAACTTGAACTTTATTTAAGGTCTTTAAGCAACTTTGGCTCAGACCTTTGTGATCTATTTGAGTTGGAATATTATAGGAAATGGGTGTATCAAATTGCAAACACTTGTATTTTTGCTGTTGTTTGAACAGTGGTTTCCTACTGATCTCCATTTTCTGGAAGGATTGAACGAGGACAATAGTTCAGTCATTGAGCTTCTAAACAATTATTACCTTTATTACTTGTAATTATTATACAGAATAATTTGATTACTAATATCCTTTAGAATACAACAAATCAAGTATTGATATTTTTTGAACACTCAAAGTAAAAATATATTGTTAGCACTACAAAGGCTTTGGAAAATGTTCTTTATTAAGAATTACTAAATGTAAAACAAATAACGACATGAACTCATTATATGGTGATGAATTATACTATATTTCTTGTACAATGTATGTTACTTCCTTGTAATATAGAAGTACTTAATTTTTACATCATAAGTTGCCTTTAAATTTGACAAAATATTAATTAATTGTGGCATTATCTTTAAAAAGTTGATGAAATTTTTTATAATACAATATAAAAATTAAACATATAATGAGTGAATGATCTCAAATGTCAGAAAAGTTATGTCAAAATGAAATGATAGTATAAAGTCAGTAGTTACCTGCAAATGAAATACACATAAATTAAAGAACTTCATAGTGTAATATTATCCATTTACAGACATTGGTTTTTGATGGAGAAATGTTATTTATACACATCAAGAGAACAGTATAAAAGAAATAAGTTAGAAATGGAATCATAATTGAATTGAATGATCAGTGTTTTCATTACTAGAGCAAAACACATAGCGAGTTGTATAAAATAAAAGACGACAAGCACGGAAAGGAATTGTTCTTTACTTTTCATACCTGCATGAAGTTAAGTTCAAATCAGTTTTAGCAATAGTCTACTTATGCATAATCTCTTACATCTTTAAAATTATACTCTAAAATTACTATAAATAATAGAATATAAATGTATGTATTGACATGTTTAGAAAATAGTTCGTCAACGCTGTTAATGGTAGTGTATAATATTTAAAAGAACATAAAATGTATTTTATGTTCTGTAAATATATTTACTGTTTGAGATCATCATTCATACTAACACAGCTACTAAGAAATAATGATGATCTATTTTCAGATGTTTACATAACATTAATGTAAATTTTTATGAATTTCTAAGCAAAACTATAAGTAAACCTCTTAAGGCTAATGTATAGCAACGATCTCCAACAAAAATGGCATATCTACCTCCGAACATGTCTAATGAACTTTTATCGTTGCACGAAATTTCAATGCTGCTTCTACAAATTCAAGCCTAGAGAGTTCAAACGCTCAGAAAAAAAAACAATTGAAGAGTTTGGTCAATGCCGATTTATTTCGTTTTTCTTTATTGTTGAAAGAGCTTCATTGTTATAAGTTTAGATATTCACAACAATAATCAAGCAAATCGGCATTGATCAAACTCTTGAATTGGTTGTGAACTTTCTTTCCTGAAAGTTAGAACTCTCTAGGATTGGATTTGTAGGAGCAGCTGAAATTTCGTGCAAGAATAAAAATACATTAAACTTATACGGAGGTAGTGCTGCCATCTTTTGTTTAAGATCGTTGCTTTACATTAACCTTAACTTACAATTTCATATAGGTGACATCTGCTTTACAATTGAGAATACAGTTGCGGAAGTAGGCTCTAGTTATCTGTTATGGCTATAAAATATAAGTCTAAACAATAAATATTCCCTAGCACCACAGAATCGATGGCCAATATCAGCCCAGTGCTGGGCTATTAACGGCCAATATCGATCAAGGTTGTTGGCCCAGCAATGGGTCGACATTGGTCCAACATTCTGTACTGCCAGGGTTAACAATAAATCGACTTTTAGAAAATCAAGTGACGTTATTATTTGTTGAAATAAAGAATTGAAGGGAATGAGGGAACAATAGTGTACATTATATCTTTTAACATGTAACATATGCCTAGGATATATAATAAATTAAAGATAATTCAAACAGTTAGAAATCTTTTCTTTTAAATTCATACACTTTGTATTGATACTCCTTTTCACAGACCAAGATAATTAAAATAATTATTAGGAAATACATCTGGTTACAACGTTAACGTTTGCCTGGTTTCAATAAATTTATTTATAAGAGACATTGTTTTTTTTTTTTTTTTGCAAAATTCTCCAGAATAACTCCCTCGTTCGAAGTCCCCTTACCTTACAGCACGTGTTATGACATCTTATGCAACAAAATAATTATTGTAGTGTTATCACTATTATTACATATACGTATTTCTTGATTTTAATAAAACTAAAGTATTAGTTACTTTGAAAATATTCAGTTCTTGGAAAAAATGCAGTCGTTAATTTGTTACTGCCTCTTGGTGTTCTACAGTGTGGATTATTGACGTTGAGTTTTACATTTTTTGTGTGGTTTGTTGTCGCCTTGTAAGACCTTGGAAGGAACGGGGTCTGCCATCAAAGTAAAACCTTAACGAAAAGTAAACAGAAGAAAATATTTTAGTTCTTGATATTTTGCAACCATTAGAAAATGAAAGTACAAGTGACACGCTATTTTGTAACACTAATACGTTATTAACTATTGTGAAATAGTAATTACAATCATCCATGAGCATCATTAGCTATTAATGAGGAAGCATTTATACAGTAGAAGATATTGCGCAGGTTCTGAAAAGATGGCAAGGAATTGGACTAACGTGTTGCGAATGAAGTACAAGTGAATTCATTACTGGTAGATTCGTCAGTTGAATTAATGTGTTGATTGAAGGTGCTCGCTGTAACTTATTATCATTTTTGTGCATCTACGACACAAGGTAATTGCTTGGCTTTTCATACGCGTTGTGTATATTTTCAAAGGAAATGTTTTAATGTCAAATAATTGTAAATCAAGATGTATCTGAGCTAGTTCTTTGTCAAAACTAGTGTTGTATGGAGTTTTCGGTCATCCTGGAAGTCGGTACTCAAGCTATGCGCTAGGTAAACTCTCCTCCCAAGTTAAGATAGTTGAATCAAGCGTCGAGTATGAGAGCTTCTGTAGTACATTCATTGAATACAATAGGAGGAAAGTTTCCTCAAAATTATGTTTAAATAAGGGCTAGATTTTGATATAATTTTTGGTGTTGGTCCACTACTTGAAGGAGGAATACACTGTGTGAAGAGCATAACATTCTTTTCTTCTATCCACTTACGATTGTGTTCGTAAAATTTTAAACTCTGCCAAAGGTAAGAAATGTAACATTGAATATTGAAGCTGCTTTAGCTAATACCTGTTTGTAAGACAACAGTTTATAATATTTTGGATCACAACAAGTACTTTCTATTTGGTTCGCAATATCGAATGTTATTTTATTCTCATGCGCAGTCTCTCCTACGCATGCGCGCAATTTTACCTACTCTAGTAGGAGAGGTTGTGCAAATTAAGTGTTTTTAAAACAAAATCATTACCATGAAGCATACAATGACTTATAAGATTCATAGCATGTAATTGTGTATAAGCTACTAAAGGATATGTGGTGTAATGTTTGAGGCGTTTGGATACAAAATAGAATTTTATTGAATTTTTCATGAATTGTCAGCATTTTCTCCCGACTTTTCCCTAAGAACAATTTATGTCGGTATGAGACTCATTTGTGGACAATTTCAAAACGGACGTAGATCAAGTAGTATAGAGTTGACTTAAGAATCGGAAAGCTCTTAGAACAATCACAGGGACCGCTTGTCCTAACCGAGATTGTCCTACGGTATCGCCTCTTTTCCCTCTACTCTTCAATTTCAGTTCATAATTGAAGACATGAATTGCAAAACATCCCAAGTCCACCGCAATATTTTTTTTTTCAGGAGGAAGAGGACGTGCAGTCGAAGGTTTTGGTATGTTTCTCTATTCAGATGAAAATATTTTGTATTAAAAAAAAGGTTTTTGTGTTGTAATTACGATGTAATATTTATGCAAGTGGATATCCCTTCTAACATAGATACCGGCGAACAGAAACAAAATTACAAATACGAAAGAAGTAGACTTGGGATGTTTTGCAGTTCAGGTATATAATTATGCTACATAATTAATAACATAACTCTATTACTTAAGAAAACAATTTTCAAACTTTCTGATAAAAAAAAAACATTGTATTAATCCTTTTAATTTTTAAAGGAGGATTTAAATTATTGATACGTATTTAATTATTATCGAAAATGTGTTTGTATTTTCAGAAGTTTCCTTGTGTGGGAGAACGAGAGAGTTACCAACAACCTAAAAGAAGAATCGCAAAGAAATTGCACTCATTAGTAGAACAACTGGTTTTCAGTACTGAATTTTTATTGCATTTCTAATCAGAGTCATTGCTGTTTCTAAATTAGGAGAAAAAGTATGATTTTCTCAATAACCAAGAAGAGTACATTGGAGCCTTTCAGCGAGGTCACAAGCAGTGCTTATTAAGAAGTACTGCTGTTGGTAAATACTAAAAGTAAATTAGTAGTTCCATACACAGTCACAATCGTGCTGCAGCAGCGCTGAGATTGGTTACAATAGCTGGCTTCGATGCAAGAGAAGGCCAGAAAAGTCGCAATATCAGGAATCCATACAGTGATAAAGGACCACTAACTTTCATCACATTGCCACAAATTCTCATTTCACTGAGTTGACTTCTGACCTGAACAAAATTTGAAGAGCTGTTGATAATGCTATTTAATTTCGGAAACAATCTAAATTTGAAGTTGAAAAATTAATTTGGGAGGGCTTTGAAGCCTGCTCGAACCTTGCCTTGCATCAAACGAATTTTCGGCAAACTATTTGTAACCTCGAAACTTTATATATGATCTTTATAATCTTTATATCATTTTAAGTCTACAGACCATCTTACACTAATTTATGTACCATCCTGACATTCACCTGGTGCGATTAAGAAAGATAAGGAAAACTTCAGTAAAAATTCCTATTCCAGTTCCACGAACTCTCAATTAGTAATCCGCTATTATGTCTCCTCCAAACACAAAAAAATCTCACATCTTTGTCATGATCACTGTCCTGTGTTTAACCTGACTGACGAGAAAACCTCTCAAATGCCTTGTAAATCGCCTTGTTTCCTAGTATTGTTCGTATCTCGTATAATCTGTTCAGCACTTCCTCATTACGCATTTTCTACTTCTAACTGATTTGTCAATTGCTCTTCCTTTCCACATTTCGAATTTCCAAATTTCTTCACTACTTCCTAAAGACCGTTTCTTATCCACACAAAATATTTATCCATACATCACAACGTTCCAGGTAAAACAATTCATCAATCTCTTCCTCAACCCTTTCTTCATAAATCCGTAGAAGAGATTAACATTTTTATTATCTACTTTATCTAATTTTCAGAGCCCATATCCTCACCTATAATACTTTATAAATACTTGAACATGTATACTTGTTCTACTTTGTATCTTCAAATTGTGTTGTTTGATTTGTTCCAATTACCATTCATTTCTTTTTATATACGTTTGTTTTCGTACCACACTCCTCACAGTTTTTCTGCGTCTCCTTTAGAATCTCTTAAGTAATGTATGGTTCTTGCAGCAAAATACGTATCATACACGGTGTTTTTCAACCATTCCACGCTACATTTCAAGGGCGTAGAACTTGTTATCTAAATACCTTTTCATAACTTTGTCTTAGGCCGAATGGATGATTATGGGACAAATGGTAGAATAAAGAAAGTGGAAGGAAACGGGACAACCCCGAGAAATACCCCCCACCCACACGGAGTTTGTCCGCCAGAAAGCCCACATGGAACGAGCTGAGATCGAACGGAGGAACCCTAGTACCAGAGTTAAGCGCTCCACACTGAGCTACCAAGGCCCTTCAACGACGTAGAGAAAGGAATGTTATCCACGTACTTTCTAAATCAGAAAGGCGTAAACTTCACTCTTTTTTAATGATAATGTGATGTCAGCGAAAGTTATTGCAATTCACTCAAAAAGAGTGAAAGGAAGACTCTCGCTTTGGATAGAAAATGAGGCCACTTTTAGGTTGATTTTTTATGCTTTACGTATGACATTTTTCTTACAACGTCAACGGGCGATTACTCATCCTTTAATCGTGATTCATAATGCATCATAGATATTGGTCAAGTTTGTTTCCCATTTGTTACCGCGAAGATTACTGAAAGACAAAGTCTACTTGCAATTTTTCGCATTTAGTTAAAAATGACAACAGGGACCTACAAATTTTCTCAACGACAAAAATATACCAGAAGAGTTCAGGTATAAGATTTATTCCTAAAATCTTTGAACGTTATTCTTATGTACTTGACACGGTGAAAGGTATCGTTCCGGAGGCATTGTTTCACGGTTGTCTAACTAGCCTTGGGGATAAAGTATTTTTGAACGTAACTGGCTCACTGATTGGACGTTGAATTTTTACGGAGGTTAAATGAATGAGCAGTTGGAAGAAGGCAGCGCATCTATCTAGTGTATGAAGGAAGAAAATAGCTATTAGTAGAACTTTAAAAAACAGGTGCGAAATAGAGTTGGGCAAAAATAGCGCAACAGATATTTTATCACTGCTACTTAAAGTTAATTGCTATCACTGCTATGTCCGATGGAAAATAGCAGCTACTGGCTTAACCGGTATTTTCTCCGAAGCGTACTAATGTAAAATACATTGTTTCCTGATTCTCAACCAACAGAACTGCTGAGAAGACTGGATAAATGGGAAGATGACACGTGTCCCGAGGTCCGAGTCCACGGATTTTACCAGAGGCCCTCTTAAGATCTCGAGCACCGCTCCTCTAGCAATTTTTGTACGGTATAAAGTCAATAGAAACCCTAAAATGGTACTTACGCTCTCCTAATTTTGGCTTTTTACCCCTCAAATCGAAAATTATGGCAAATGCATTGTACTGGACCATATTTATATTTTATTTATTGATTTATTTTGCGTGGTTGAAAATCTCCAAGAACAAAATTCTGGCAAACTTACAAAAAAGAACACCACTGGATCTACGAAATACTGCGCCCGAGACGGGCAGAGTCGTTTGTTTATACCTGCCGCCCACCAGAAACTAACACGCTATTATTGAAATGTCGCATCTCAAACGCCCTCAACCGGTTCTGGATAGGGGAAAATTCACTTTTGCGTTCCCCTACATCCAGGTCTATCCACTCCCCTAAATTTACATTTAAATAAGACATGTATCTGTAAGTTCGTTTTGGAAGGAGTCTACGGCGATTCACGGTGTGTGTGGGCATGAAACATATTACATATAATCACGCTTAAAATATTATATTGATATAAGTACATATCCTCCACTGGATCCACATATTCATGCGACCCTGATTTAATTTATTTTGATGTTATACTAGCTAAATCAAGTTCGGATAGTTACATACAATAGTTTTACGACAGTTCTAATATTAACTAATCTAGTCGAGCAAACATAGCAGGCTACAGATAAAACGTTAGTCTAAAATGGTGGGTTTTCACAGTTGGGAATAAAAAATTCATATTTATTAACGTTTTTCCAAACTGGTATTTTAACTGCTATTGTTATCAAATATTTGCATTTAGCAAATACTGTATCACTGCTACGGAAAATAAGAGTTTTGTTTATCTCTAGTGCAAAATTTCCGCAAATTGGGAAAGGGAAAATGTCCGGAGTTTTAAGTTTTAATTTTAGAGTTCTTTGAACATTAATTTCTTGTAAATTACATTCATTTGAATGTTAATGTTATTATTGCGTTTATTTATTCATTTTTCTGGTTGATTTTCCCCATCAGTTGGCAGGAGGAAATAAATCCACCAACTTGATTTGATTTTACAAGAAAAAAATACAATACTTGGAAAGTGTTTGAGCAGTACACAAGGATAAAAAGAATATGCTGAATATTCAGTAAAAAATGTTCTTTCAATAAATAAAAAAAAATATTATTTAGTTTTTGTCAAATTTCCGCAAATTAGATTTTTGGATTTATTTCCTTCTACCAATTACCGATTGAAACGTATGTTCTCTTTTTCATTAATAAAACCATTTCTTTCCTTACTCAGAACTTAGATTTTTTAAAACATTTTCAACATTTCATTGCGTCGTTTTTGTCTTGAAAATAAGAAAACCGTGTTCAAAAGACGTTAAAATGGTTAATCATTAAAGTTACTACAATTTCCATGGAAATTTGCTTTCTATATTCTAGAATGTATCCGAACAGTTTTTACAGTGTAGTGACTTAATTATTTCCCTTGATATTATATCTAACCAGAAATGATGTTTGAGTAAACACAATACCAGTTATGATAGCTCGGCAGTTACACTTTGATAAATACTCATCACTAACGTTCGTAAGTGTAAAAATTAATTTTCAACTTTTTTTTACAAACTGAAACTATATGAATGTATGTGATAACAACAACAGAATCAGCGATGTAAGGAGTACGAGAACTGAACATATTCTATATATTTAGAGGTTAATTGGATTTCTTCTAGTTGACTGTATGATTTATGATTTAATATTACATTCATGCGACCACCCCGTTGGTCTAGTGGTTAGCGTTGTTGACTACGGATTTAGTGGTAGTGGGTTCTATTCCCGACGCTGTAAAGGATTTTCTCAAAGCGTGTGGGTCTGGAACGGTGCCTACCCAGCATTGTTATGCATTTGGGGGCTGTTATGAATAGCAGATAGTGGAAATCACAGTGAGAGTTTAGGCTCTCCTCTCCTAACGGCCTGGTCAGCGTGGGAGCAGTAGATCAACTCCTCTCTCCGGGGAGAGGCCTCATCGAATATTGCTGTTATTTTTTATTACTTTCATGCACTCTAAACAATACAAAGGGATGTTCGCCAAAAGTATGCCTCGGCGAGGACATCTTTCGGATCAGCATATCAGGAAGGACTTATGCTTGAGACTCTTATAAGAGATGGGGGGCGAGGGTCTAGATCTAAACCCATTGTGTAGTGGTGTATGATGTTACGGTACACCCATGCAAGTCTAGTTGCAGCAGAGAACTATATGTATTAATCTTATCAACGCTGAGTTGTTTTGCAATTTATTAAAATCAATAGACAGAAACAACTCATCGAGATCTAATTATATAAAAATGTACATATAAATGTATGTTTCAGCATAACTCTCAAAGCATCTGGAGCAGTTTCAACCAAATGTGGCACATATAACTTAAATCTGGAAAAGGACTCTGGGGTATGATACCCCTAGCACCCCTAGAGGTAGGTGTGGAAAGAGGTAATGTAAAAATTGTACAGTTATTAATTAGATCATGATTTTCATATATATATATCCTTACTGGCTGAGGAACCGACACCACAGCGTAGTTTGCCGGGTTGGCTACCTGCAAGTTTGCAAATTTTAAGACTGTCAATTTTCTGAAAATCAGATACGTTCAGTTCACAATTCTGCTCAAGACGTAAATTATCTTGTCGATATAAATTATATCTCGTTAGAAAGTGTAGAGAAGACAAATTCAATGTGGTAGTATTTGTGGCAGTCGTGTCAAGTATGTAGAAGAAGAACGAACAAGAGGAGAAACGAAAAATAGGGAAATATCGGGATTTTTTATGAACATGTAGAAAACAGGTAACACTTGAATTTCTCTTAGAGATAGAGAAAATCCACCCACCGGAAACGTTATACTTTAGTGTCAAACATATAAAATAAGTCAGGGAGATTGGTTTAATAGAAGGCGAGAGAAATTGAATAGCACGTAATATTGCTTTTGCAACTTCTTGTACTCTTATATTTAGATTGTGATTCACATTGACGACCATAGTCACATTCCTCTTCTCATAGCAATATCAATTATATCTCGATGAAAAGTTAATGAAATACAGATTCCAGCGAGGTAGAATGTATCACAATCCTGTCCAATATGAGCAAGGAAAATTACAAATATGAGGAAATAGCGAAATAAATAATTTCGCTAACAAAATGGCGGTGAATACGGCGCTTCTCGACAGAGTACACTTGACAACGCTTGAGCGACTCAAGAAATATATCGTAGCAAAGTACGACGAAAATTCAATAACATTGTCTAATTCCGCGAGTTAGAAAAATAAATCTTTCTTTCGACTTCAATCGAACATCGCAGAGAAAGAGTGAAACATCTCGTCACTGATTTTCAGATTGAGTTTTGTCAGCGTTTAAATTACTCATACGTTTCCTTTGTTCCTTAGTTGCCCTAATTAATTAGCATATCTAAGTATTACATGAGTGTGAGGTCTCTTCATCATGTTGAATAATTTCATTTTTTCAATTATACAGTGTATTTTGCGCTGTAAATTTATTTTTACATTTTATTTATTTATTTATTGAACACAACAAGTTAATAGCGTAATTGTGCTGTTCAACATACACATATGACATTTTCTACATACATACATAGGTGTAACATGCATATTTAGAGCTGCATAGTAACATATTCTTCATAAAGTATACATTATTTTATATAAGAATAGAATTCTCTCATATTTATGTTAAATATATCAATCTCAGGACATTCTTTAAGAATACAATTATATAAAGAGCACATTCTCCTAATAGGCGATATGTCCATTGCTTTAGTTCTTTGGGCCGAAACGTGGAAGACAGCATTGCGCGGTCGAGTTACTCTATGCGGTACACACAGCCCTAATTCAGATAATAAGCTTTCTGAGTCGATTTTACTGTGCAAGAGTTTGTGTACGAAAGTTAAGAGAAAATTAACTCTTTTGTTTTCAAGAGTTTGTAACCTGTACTTATTTACCAGATCTAAGTACTTTTCAAATTTAGGATATATTCCAGTTTCTTTGTATGTCAAAAATCGTACAAATTTAGACTGTATAATTTCAATGTGCCGAGAGTACTTCTGTGTATTAGGATCCCATATTATTGTTGCGTATTCTAACTTTGACCTAACATACGCTGTATATAAAGCTTTTAAGACATCAATATTGGAGAAATCACTAGTTAGCCTCATTAATTACAAACTCGAGGTTCCTCTTCGCTAACAAGGCGATTTATGTTTATGTCGAATGACAGGTTAGATTTAATGGTTAGGTTTTATAAATTACAGGTTAGATTTTATAAATCATACATTCCTAATTTGATTTCTACGTCACTTTCATTCGGCAAATAATTATATTAACTGGTGGGAAGAACATTATTTTAGATAAAATTCATTTTATAAGAATTAAAAATTAATACAATTTAATTTCAATTATAACATAATTCGTATTGCATGTATTATATATGTATGTCATCAATACGTGGATAAAGGCATTTACATTTTATGTTCTCTGTATCCAGCAGATGAATTAATGAAATATTATCTTCACTTTAAATAAACAATAAAATAGCGGAAATATTTTTTTCTGTTGCTTTGCTTGAATAACGTTTCTTCAGGTATACATTTCTGAATTTATAATTAAATGTTAGGATTATTAATAAACTTTATTGGAGGTTGAGAAGTCTCCTTCAAAATACGATGCGTTTAGAAACTTAAAATAATTTTGAAAAGATGGGTTTCCAAATTGCAATGGTAGCTGGAATAAAGTTCTCCAAAACGAATGGAATGGGAAAGAGAATTGTGGTATAAAGTTGTCAGAAAATGTAAAATCCCTCTGAGAAGCAGCTACAATAAAAAAGGAAGCATAATTACAGCGAATAATGCGAAGTGTATTAATAGCATATTTTAATTTCCCATAAGTGATTGGTAGTTTTAATTTTAGATATTAAAATTGCAACAGTATGTTAGAGAGGCAAACACATACGAAATCGTGGGATGTATTTAGCGATTACCATTGTGCACAACAGTGCTGTAGTCCCAACGTTTTCGGCCGGTATAAGCTAAGTTTATATTTCAGCAAAGACCATTTTTCAATTAAATTTTGATTGATGTTTCTATCCAAAATAGGGATGAAATAAATTATTCCCCCCCCCAAAAAGAAATAAATAGAAAGTTAATGCAATATCCTTTGATTATATATTAGTGAGGTAATAACAATGAAATTATATGCACAATTTTTTGCATTGAGGGAAGGAGAAAGAAGCAAATTGTCGAAATGTTTCCAGAATTACGAAACATCTATATCTGTTAACAATCAGGAATAATATTGTATAAGACTTACTTGTTCTCTGTACAAATCTATATAGTATACCCTATGATAACACTTTCTTCATACATCAAAACCTCAAAAAAAAAAATGTTAAATCAAACTTCTAAATTGGTTTTGAAAACACAGGTAAAATTTTATATTACTCAAGTCCTGTACAAATAGACCAAACAAGTTAACGAAAGTTGTTCTCGAATTAAGCGTATTTCTCGTGCACAGTTTCTCAAAATCATTATAGTGAAGAGGAAGCCATAAATGCTAGTAACGATCGTGTATTTATACTACCTTCCTCTTCTCAAAACTTTGTTCCCGATCACGTGGAAACAAACCTTTTTCGCTGTAATAATCTCACAGGAGTCATTGTCAAATTAAATAAATATATGAAACGAAAGTTTATAGTATACGCATCTTTACAGAAGGTATATGCTAATGTATAAGGTTATGGAGGTATACGGCTTATACCTCCATAAACTCTAGACTATAGTCCTAGTGCACAAGCATAAAATCAGAGACAAGGTTGATACCTCAGAAAATCTAATGTAAACTTTATATTTTTGTCACGTTGAACAGAGGAAAAAGACAGCCAAATATTATGGTTCAATCCCATGTATTCGATAGTCTAAAAGACGTTAAAACTTATGGATTATTTGAGTCTTTGGTTTGGAACATTCCTAACCATTAGTTGTCACTATATAGTACTTGTAGGAGTGCAAATTCTTATTTTAAAATAATGGACAACCTCTTTCTTTTCTTGTGCTCTTCAATGGCATTAATAAAATATTATTAGACATAATGATAAAGAATTCGAAGTTTAAGATGTAAATGAACACAGACTACTATAAATAACTTTGTAGGAATAATATGTATGCGCTTACTTGTTGCAACAGCATTTCCTGAGTCTTCATCCGAATAGTCCTCATTCCACCATTTGTCCACGTCACCAACTAAAACAACCATTAAATAATCATATAACCTTGCTTGAAAATAATATGTAAACAAAATTAGAAATGTTTTTTGTTTACAAATTGATTCATTTAAATACATTGTCACAGGTATTCGAGGTAGATTAGTGGTTTCAATCATTGCCTTATTATGAATGTGTTCTTGACACAATGCCTTTGGAGACACCTCACATATCTTTTTTCCCGTTGCTAGGATATTACCATCATCTGCCTCTGATAGGAATCAATGATAAAAATCATTATTTCACCTTTCTGTTTGATTTTTTAGTCACAATCTAGGTTCCGATAGAACCCTTACAGTCATCATTGTCATCTTGTTCACATTTCAAGGCTGTCACATTCACTTATTATTATTCACTGGAGACAACTATGAATTTGTTAAACAATTGGACAATTCAATTGAGAAATCGCATTGCCTACAGAAAATGTGTGAATCAGTAAGACATTGTAAAAATGAAATCTAGCAAAGTTTGACAAATAGACTGTAAGAATAAGATATTTTGCGAGCAGAAGTGATATGCTTAATTGGGAAACTACGGACGAACATTGTAGTTACAGTCTACTGTTGATAGTAAAGAAAGATGGCAGTCATTGGTTTATAATTGTGATCAATTATAATGACCTATGAAATAATGAATGCTGTATGAGTGTAAAATGGAAATGGTGGTTTTGATACGTGTTTGATAAAATTACTGCTCTATATGTGTAGTAAATGAAACGTGAAACATATGATAGGATACAAAATATTAGTTTCACATCATCCCAATGCATCTCCAAATAAATATACTTGGTGCCATGTACTGGTTCAAAAAATATAACGGAAATAAACTTATGCAAATCCCGAACACAAATGTAAACTCTAACTATAAACAAGAAATAATTGACGTAATGACAGTGCATGGCAACACTTTTGGAATAATAGCGATAAGCCGAGTGGCCTTTCCCAAGCGTGACTGAGAGGCTATAAATTAGAGAAGAAATAGAAGGATACTCCACTTCCTAAAACGGGCCATGGGCCATATACGAACAAATTTAAGGACCTCATTTGGTAGAGGATAGCCTGTGTCATTACTGTGGTGTTGTTGTCATCCAGGAGCATATAGTGCTAACATGTAAAGAAACAGGAAAAAGAGCCAAGGAAGATAGGGAAACCCTGGAGGGCAGAGAAATCAAAGATGTTCTGCGAAATCCAGAGCATTTAACTGTCCTCCGGAAACTTGCAGATAAAATTTCAGCATACTACCGAATGAAGTTCATCCGTGGGGGTGGGGGGTGCAGGTAATGCCTAAAAAGCTAATGTAAAAGACAAAATAACTTAAAATAATAATTGGAAGTGATATAAATATTTAAGGCAATAAACATTAATTAACATAGACAAACAAAAATAACAATCAAGCGTCCAATCAGCGAATTGCAATTAATCGGAATCGAAAATCGTAAATGTAAACGTAAACTGGAAAACGAAAATAGTAAACGTAAACCGGAAAACGGAATAATGAAATAAGTGAAATAATCCAACCAAAACACTAAACAAAAAAATTAAATACCAAATGATAAAGTGTGAAAGAAGAAGAGTGAAGTGAGAGTGAATGACCACTGGAAACCAGAGATCAACTTCCCGCTGAGTGCCCTGTTGTTGGAATCGCAGCAAGAGAGGGACGATCGTAAAATACTCTATGTTAATCTATTTTTCTATTTGTGTGATGTAGGGTGGTGGGAAACATTAACATGTACAAAAACAATAACGAACAATATAATACAGGATACCAAAACAATGACACGAACGAAAGTAAATATAACTTTCTTGGTGTGTATTATAACTTAGTGTTGTGTGTGGAAGGAACGAACAAAATGAACAAATAGATAACGAGGAGATGCAATGGGCAAAAAAAACAAGTGAACTGTGCATAACTATAATTAATCAAATGCAGGAACAACTACTGGAGTCAGCACCTTTGTTTGTGATGTCCTGTGTTGTCTGTGCCGTATAAGTGTTATATGTTGTTTCTATAAATAAAGTAATATTTACATCAACTTACAACTTACAACCCCCCCAGCATTTTCCGACATGAGGAATGATGTCTGGTCAGAAGAATATCCTTCACCATCCTATGTTCAAAGCTAGAGAACTAAGGAGCTTCTCGGAGTGCCGTAATCCCGGCAATCTAGGGATAGCCTGTCCCAGATGGAGGAGGACGAACAACGTCCTGTGATGCATGACCTTGGAAGTGCACTACTTAATCCGAACAAAGAATGTTACGAGACAGGTGTGGAAGGTGGGCCCCATAAATAAAATAAAAAATCCTGCTGCCAGTGAAGAGTGCTGTATCGTGCATAAACGTGGTGACAAAGCAGTTCCTTGCTATGTTGACTGTGTAGGCCATGTAGAGGGTGAGGGATAAAACTAAGCCCTGTGGGAGCCCTGATGTGATAAATTTTGGATTGTGTCCTTCGCATCGAGCAGTGTTGGTCCTGTTGGTGAGAACAACTGCCACGAAGAGGGGTTAAGCTGTGTGTAAATCTTTGCTGATGTAGTTCGTAGTATAATACAGAGTACCAGACTTTGTCAAAAGCTTTTTGGACATCTAAAATGTTACCAACTCTGTGGTGACAAGCGTTCAGTCCCAGGGTAAGATTGTCCACTACTCCACTAGTCGTATTAGTTGTGCTTGGGTATCTTTCCCAGGACAAAACCCAAAATTTGTGATGGGGAGGAGATGAGATTCTTCCATGTGTGTATGGAGTCAGTGAAGGACTAGCTTTCCAAAGACTTCGCTCAGGTGAGAAAGGAGCCTAATTGGTCTTTAGCTGGAAGGAAAAAGTTTGTTTTTGTGCGGTCTTGGAATCATGCAGATTGCAGAATGGTGCATGATGTCTCCAGATAGGAGGAAAGTGGGATGTGGAAAGAATAGCATTGACGAGTGCAGTCAACAGGCATCTAGAGGTGGAGGAGCGATGCGAATTGCATCCCTGGAGATTTCGCAGGGCCTGGAGCCGTGTTCTTCGGAAGTTGGAGCAGAATGTGGCATACTTCGTCTGGAATTGCGAGCAGCGGCGGATGTAGTGGTGATGTTGCCAGAATGTGATGGAGATGATCCTCTATAGTAGCTTCTTGTTGGGCCGGAATAAGCCTTGCATTTGGTGTGAATTGCTGTCTGTCAGTTGATCTTCGAGCACCTATGCTTGCTCTGCGGGGAAGTAGAAAAAGCTATTTGGGCCTCTTATCGCAGTTTGAGTGGACTTGTTCTGCTTCTGTACAAGTGATTTAGCTATTTTCCAGAATTGGTGGCTTGGTGGGTCCATAGAGCGGAGAGTATCATCCGAGTCAATTTACCGCAGCCTTTGTAGGCGACGTTTGACTCGGTTTCTGATGTCAGTATAAATCCGTTTTCAAAATGGATATCGTGTTATCTGGTATGGTTTCCTTGCATGGCGTTTCAGTTGAAGAAGAAGTTGCGTACGTTGATGAGAGTTTCGTTTCTCTTTCTCTGGTGAAATGCAGATACTATGGTGCGGCTGTACGGTTTGAAGGAGTGAAGTAAGGGTGCCAACGTTAGTGTCTGTGGAGACAGGTGGTAGGTTGGGTATTCCCATGGTAAAGTGCTCTTGAAATGCTGTCCAGTTTCTTTGTGCTCTTTTCCGGGATTGACGGAGTTAAATAAGGTTAACGTGTCTCATTGAGAGTAGAACTGTATTTTTATCTGAAGGCCGGGCGTTCAGGAACTCTGATGCTTCTGATATGTCTATTCCAGTGCTAAGCGCGATGACCGCTACTTCCGTTCAGTGGGAAATTACTTGTGCCCAAAAGGGTGAAAGCTTTTCTTATCGTAACGACATGGATAATGCTGGTCAAATGTTTTCTGCCGACATCTTAATGGCTTATTGTTTGTGGAAATGGGAAATATTCTGAATGAATGGGATTGTGATCCCAAATTGACAAATACAAAAACCGATTAAAACATGGCATAAGTAGTGAAAGTAACTTTCTTTATGTTTTAGGGGTTCAGGGGACTTATTTCTGACACTCTATGCTCTTTCGGTATAGTGTTTTCTTATAATTGGTAGTTTAGGACAGCCGGTAAGACGCTGGACTTCTTACTGAAAACGCGTTATCAAATCACACTGGTGTTTTATTTATTTTGCTCCAGTAACCCTGAAAGCTGAATGATGGCTGTTTTCTTTTAGCCCAGTTACTGAAAGTGTCCAGGTAGCTAAGGTCCCATAGCTTTCTCCAGGAATGTTTCGGAAAATGACCCACAATGCACAAAATAATATTATTCCCATCACATTTGATCCATGTTTTTCAAAAATTTCAGACGCTCTATTCCATCTATTACACAAAACGACAATACTGTTCCAACTATGTTGCGCCTGAAGTATGTGTTGTACTAGTTTTATCCTAACATTAAGACGCGTAGCTGTATTTTGCAAATAAAATCTACACTGAGCGTAGTGTTTCAAAATTTTCTCATTCGAATATGGATCATATTTTTCAATAAAGTGCATAACAGTAAAAATAAAATCATGACGACTATGTGCTTGGTATAGAATTCGCAAGCAAAATTTAAAAAAATATGTCTTTATGTACTGAGAAATCTCAACAGTTCAGGCTTTAAAGTCAGCTCATCGCTAATACATTTTCGTTTTCTTTCGTATAACATATCTTCTATGATACACTCAACATAATAATCCAAGACATACATACTCGAGAAATAGAGCGTTGCTTGAAAAGGAACAAAAATCAAATGAAAAGTTTAATTGATAAATTTCTTCTTTTTCAAAACTGTAATTTCCCAAGATGTTATTATTTTAAGAAAAGCTTGATATAGGAAACAATTCTACATACATTAAAGCTACAACTATTTCATAGCTACATCGTAATAGACAATACGCGGGATTCAATAGTTAACCGAGTTTAGAGCAGAGAAGATTCGCAACGTCCTTGCGCCGCTTAGCAGCGAAGGACAGTGGTGTTTGACATTTGTAGTTGAAATAGATTTGTATTGATTGGACGAATCACTTCTTAGCGTTTCTACAGTCCTACTAAGGTGAAGTACCGTAGAGACCAAACAGTATTTCAATGTTGAAAACCGGCTCGGTAAAGAACATATTATATGAGAAATGAGTATGCAAATTGTACTTCATTACAAGCTCTGTTGTATTCAGTGGTGAATGGTACAGGAACTTCCCGACTCTGACTCGAGCTAAGACTAATTCTATTGTCAGTAACTCATCCATTCAGCACATTGTATTAAGATACTTGTTAATAAAACTTTTTTATTTTGGATTCATTTATTACCATCAGACATGTTTGGCTCAGGAGGAGATAGTGTAGGGAGAGGATGGGGAAGATAGAGACCACGCCATTATTAAGGTGCCATCCGAGCATTTTCGTAGTGAAACCTACGGAGGCCCTGGAAAAACCTCAGTCAGGATAGTCGGCCGTTGAGTTCAAACCAGCGTGTCGATCCAAAGTCCGCCACGTTACCGTCTGGACCAGGAGAGCTGTGTCTTTTTGTTTCCAGCATGATATGTAGGTAAATACTAATCCTTATAGACCATAAAATTATTTGCAATAAAAGCTTTTGGCTATAAAATTATTTCTGCGTTGATATTTATTGCGACTTCAATAAATATGCAACTGTTATTTCATCGTAAAATTTATAACTCGACAAACACAAATGCAATTACTTACATTAATATCCTTTAATATAATTTGATTCTTTTTTCAATTAAATATTCTTAAGACTAACAAAGAAAATTTATTTTCTATGTTCAACTCCAAAATTATCTGCGAATCCGGAACAAATTGTAATCGGAAACTAAAGAAGTTAACACTCTGTAATAGGGTTACTGTAATTAGATAACTAGCTTCTATGTTCTAGCCTCAAATATTTATTACATATTCATAAAATAAGTCGTAAACGTAAGTGGATCATGACTAAGTGCATGTTACTTTAAGTTTAAACAATTCGGTGGAACTCAGATGTTGTCTTATTTCTGTTTTTTAGCCAGTAAAAGAAAAAAAAAGATATGTAATAGAAGGGATAAGGGACTTTAAGTGCCAAAATTCATATACCTTTTTACCAATTTGCGAGTTATAAATCTAACACCGAAAGCAGATCCAAGTCCGTTTAGAATATTTTAAGTTTACAATTTAATTTCAGAAATCGCAGGCGGCTTATGTTGAAGAACAGTGAGCTCGTGACTGGGCATGATAATGAGAAACAATGATTTTTTCATATTCGCGAATGCAGAGTAGGCAATCGTTCAGAGCGAAGAAAATTTAACCTTAAATTCTTTGAAGATCAAACAAACGGAAAACGAGTACGAAAATATTGAGAGATTCGTTGAAGTAAAACTTAAAACGAAGAAATTGAAAATTGGTAAAATGTATTTAATAAAGATGTTACTATTTGAATATTTGAAAGGTATTGAAATTGAGAAGGAAGTTTTACTACAGTTCAATAATAATAATAATAATGTATTTTAATGTATTTATTTATTTGTAATGTGCTACGAACAGCAATACACCAATATAGCACTAAGTCACAAAACAAATACAAGATATTAAGCTACATAATAATTGTTCAAAATACGTTTCAGCAGAATACAGCCTTTGCAGATGCAGATAACATCTTCTGTTGCCTCGTTCTATACAAAGGTGTATTAAATGTTATTTGTTCTATAAAATGGGTACTTACAATATTATGTTGTAGCACTTTCTCTAACAACTTCTTGTCACCGATTTTCCTTCTACGCTCCAGAGGTTCACAATTAAAAATGTTACACCAAAAATCATAGTTATATGAAGAATAAGGCAAGTTAAATTTAAATAGTCTAAAAAGACACCTCTGGGTTGCTTCAATACTACTTATTACCGTCTTGGTAATGTCATTCCAGATGGTGGAAGCTTAATCAAGTTTACTTCTTACCAGTACCTTGTACAGGGTTAAGAATGTGTCGATCTTGGTAAAATCATACCATTGGTTAAAAAGGAAGCCTATTAATTTCCTGGCTTCACCTAATCGCTTAATAATATGCTCCTGGAAGCTTAATTTAAAATCCAAGTGTACACCAAGATCCTTAATTGCATCAACTTTTGTTATAGTATTACCATATATTTTATAGCTACTGACAAAGTATTGAATTTTCTTCGTGAAT
>JAGDQP010002233.1:67342-107836 GCA_022664845.1 Lepisma saccharinum
TAATAATAATAATAATAATAATAATAATGATAATAATAATAATAACAAAAACATTGGAAATGGTTTCTCAACTTACGAAAGATAAGAAACAATTTCAGAGAAATCGCCCAAAGTATCCTCTTTTATATCTTTGGTACTTCTTTAAACATCAATATATAACTTCTATGAAAGCATTTACGTATTTTTATTGCAGTTCAATGTCCTTATTTATTCAGATATTGAATTGCCAAAGATTTCTTATTTCTGTATGCTTTTGACACCTAAGCTTCCAAGTTTTGATCATCCAGTTAAAGAATTTTGCTTTCTTTAAGATACATTTTCAACTGTCAAACCTGTGAAAAGATACGCAAAAATATTTAATAATATAACCAACCTCCTCTGTGGATTCCAGCCAATTCCATAGCTTTCTTAGCGTTTTCTTTCATCAACTCATTCGAGGTTTCTGATGATGTATCTAAAAAATACGAAGACATAGTCATTAGTATAATGTATTACACTGAAACGATGCAAAAATTGTAATTCAATTTAAAACTAGAATGTGATTTAATTACTGTAGAACTACGTACGTTTGGCGAAGGATCCCTCCTGTTTCACGAGGATTCCGAAGATGCAATAATGCGTGGCGAAGCAGTTATTCAACTTTAATTGGTCATCTCTTCAGTGAATATGGATTGATTTAATTTTAAGTAACATCCTAAACGAACTTTTGAGTATTAGGCAAGGCCTGCAACCATGAATATCACTAGACTCACAGGAACTGTGAATTTATAATGAACGCCCAGAGAATGCGTGGGTGCTTAGATATTGGCTAATCGGGGTCTACCTTCAGCAAGGAGCAGGTATCTAATCCATAAGTTGGTTTCGGGGGATCCAGCATGTTCGGGAAAATCCTAGGTATGTTTGGGTGTGATAATTACGTAAAATCCATATAATTTTTCCTACAATTATACTTATTTTATAAACCAAGACTGTGGGGGGTGAGGGAGGGGAATTTCGGACCCATGAAACACCATAAATGCTTCCCTGGCCAAGAGTATAGTGATGGAGTGCTGTGGAGTGGGAGAAGACGCTACAATTTGTCACGGTTTCTTTCCTGAACGCAAGAGAAGCAGAAGTTAAGTAATGCACTTTTTATACACTTCTTATCAGTATATCAGTTCCCACCTCGTGAGTTGTAGTTAAAATCCGCAGCTAAATGTTTGTATATGACCTTTCAATAGGACCTAGATTCTCCTAACGAAATTTTAAGCTAGACTTTGGAAACGATCCCTTTGATAGTTTCTTTGTTAGATAAAAGTCTGATCATTTAAAGTTTTATATTTTAAATTTACCAATTTTAAATGATGGAGTTCTGCGGAAGGCTACTTTTGAATATTATTAACTTCCTTGTTCACAAATATAGTTTCCGTCTATTATCCAGAACTGTTCATTATTGAATATACACCTCTTCAATGTTCCTGATTATTATGTCTTGACGTTAGTATCTTAAAACTGCTAAAATACATAATGAGAAGAAACGTCAACGAAGTGTATATTTAATAACGAACAGTTCCAGATTTAGGCTACATTGTTCACAAAGTAAGCAAATATTATTAAACTTGAATTATTTTTCTCATCTCTCATAACCATGAGAATAAAGCTAATTTCTGTATCTTAACATATATACAACATAAATTCATTTTCTTAGTGTTCAGTTTTGGTACAATAATACCTGCCAATTGAGTTCCAAATACTCCAAACACACAAAAACATAAATTATATCCTGAAGTAACTTCAAACAGACGTTGTTTCTACAGGAAAGTTTAGTTAAGATAGGCGGTGGCTACAGTTACATCAAGTAAAACAGACGTAATGGCTACAGACGCGTCAATTCGGAATCGAATGTAGATACGTTTATTCTTCTACCAACATTGCAGACAGCAAGATCTGTTGGGCCAGAGAAGCAAGATCGAGAAACTGTCTCGCTTACTGTTGCAATTAATAATGATGATATAATGGAAAGGTTCGATATACAAATTAATGAGCCGTAATTTATCTGAATACTTCGTGACAAAATCATACCCTAATCATTTAAAAGGCAGTCGTGAATCATTCAAAGGGAAAATAGCTCCAAATTTACCAATTTACACAACACATTAATGCTATACTACATTTAATGCGCATTGCTAAGTTATTTCTCGGAAACCGCCTCTGTAATAGTTTAATTATATTTTTTGTTGCAGGTACTTCTGGAGGAGGATTCCAGCCGACTTGTCTTGCAGAATAAACATTAAAAAAAGTTTTGAAATTGATATACTCATATATAATGAAATGGTATGTTTGTATGGTTCTGTGAAAATAATAACAAAGAAAAAGTTACATATAGTTCATATGAGATTAAGGACCATTTTTACTCCTAAGTTATGTTGCTAATTGGCGAATGTTAAGAGGAATTAGGGAAATGTAAATAATTGTTGACATATGCCTCACTATTTTCCCTAAAAGTTGTTTAAATATATTCTATTACAATCAGAAATAAATTTCTAAAAGCTGTGATCTGTGAATGAAAATAACATCAGTCGATAAAGTTACCTTGTAGAAACGCGAAAACGAACATTATTACATGATCTTTGACAAAATTGTCAATATTTAAGGAAATTTATAGGTTCCAACTTAAAGTTTTTTCTGCTTTGATACATATTAATTAATGCATCTGTTTGTATTTTGAATGTATACAATGTATTTTGAATTTTGTATTTTGAATATACGTAAATATACATGAACATTTGTATAAATTGTGGAATAATTTTCGAAATATTTTAAAACGTTTTACCTGTTTCTTCTTCTGAAGGATAATTTGCGTCCCACCAATACTGATTATCATCCACTGAAAATTTAACAAGAAATTAATATGAGGTTGGCTCCAAGGCAAACCTTCTAAAATAATTTTGTAATCAATTTCTTATATATTAAAATTGAAAGTAAGAAGAAGTTTGATATTAAAGGAGCCTTAAACCACAATTAATTTGAATGATTTTTGGTATGAACTAGGTCCTTGGTCACCCCAAGGACTATAAGATATCAGTTTGATAATACATTTAGCACAATTCGAAAATATGTACCATAAAAGTCCACGAATATTGTATATAAGAATAAAGTAAATTGTTTCCATTCTTATTTTTAAAATAACATTGAAGTAAATAAATAGTTTAGATTTTTTATTCAAATTCTGATCATTGCAAACCACAAATCATAACTTATTTAAGTTTCTAGTTCAAAGTTTGATTGAATTACTATTTAATTGAATTACGGATTAGGTTGCATGTCGGTTTTAAATTAATGACTAAGATTTCAAGAAAGTGTTATAAGTAAAATATGGGTAAATACTACTACTATTATTATTATTATTATTATTAACAATAGTATTAGTAGAGGAAAGGTGGCAAATAGCGAACAGGTAGGCAATGGTAAACACCCTATTTTAAAGTTTCCGCTCTACGTCAGTGGGTTACGGTGCTACCAGCGGATCCGCCATTATGAGCCAAGTTGCGGAAGCGAACGCAGTGAATGTATTTACACACAATTTCGCTATAAAATTGTATCATTCTTAAGACTTAAGTAGACGCGTTCTATCTTCTAGAGTCTTATGAACTGAATAGATCAAAAGTGTAATACTTTATATAAAAATCTTCATTATTTTATATTTGTTGTACGCTTTTAGACAAGTTTTATGAATCGATTCTTTAATAGCGAACAAAGTAGGCAATGGATAACACGTCTTTCTGTAGTGTGTGCAATGAATTTGGTCTCAGCTGAGTGTTGTGATATAAATGTAGAGGTGATAATTGTCCAAACTGGATATATGATGGAAAAAGAAACGTCCATAATTATGTGATTATTACAATAGGCCTATTACTGAAACGTAGTAAAGGACTCAATCCTTAATTTCGTGATATTTTAGTATGTTCAGGTTAAAAAGGAAACTTGTGTTTGGTTATCATATAATTTATCTTACAATACCAATTCTGAAATATTTGTTAATTGCAATTTAATGCATATTGGATAGCGAAAAATCCGGTTCGCCATTTTCCGACCGGATAAGACAATGACGTACAGAATACACATCTTTTAAAAATCATTTTTTTTTAAGGTTAGTTTGAAACAATTTTCAATTTAATGTTAGTTGTAGTAGTGGTAGTAATGATGAAGTAGTGGCAGTAGTAGTAGTAGTTGTTGTTGTTTTTGTAATTCAAATCAGCTAGTTATTCAATAGAATCAGAATTAATCTGTCTCTTCAAGACTACATGTGAAAAACTTGCACATAAAATAATATGAAACATGTAAGAAAGAGCATGAAACACACTCCGTAATAACAACAATACTAAACAGGTACATTTGACCTTTTGTAAATAGGGGGTACTACTAGATACACGTGAGTAGGGTGACCAGAATTTGAAAGGATGAACCGAACAATTTCTGGCATCTCTGGTCCTGGAATGGATATGGCAGGGGGAATGATATATGCCAGAAAGTCTGCCAGTACCTAGTTTTAAAATACCATCCTGGTATTAGTCTAATGTGACTGAGAAAATCCCTTGTAAAACCTCAGGCATGATAGCCAGCTGTTGAGATGTATCCCAGGACCTTCAGAATGCTACACAAGCGCTCTACCAACTGTGCTACAGCAGCTCTGAACGAATACATTCTATGAACTATGGAATCCAGACAGGTTATTAACTATTATTTACTGTACTTACAACAGAAGCAATGATCTAAGGTTCAATTCTACATACAGCCTATTTATCGTTTCCACAGGTGGGAAACTGTGAAACTGACAGTATCTGATAGCTCATTCATAACATTTTGCTGCATTCCTCCCATTATAAATGTGTAATTTTCTTATATGTTTATTTGAAACTGTTTACAGTTTTTACCATTTGTAATCCTTTACTTTCGGGATCTATGTTAAAGGAAAACTTCATGTTTAAATAAAGTTTATTTTTTGATTAACCTCGGGCGTAAAATAAGAGTTTACACTTCAAGGAAATTTAGGGTAGTACAATATAATTGTAACACAAAGTTATCTTCGCTGTAATTATTCGTCATTAGCGTTGCATAAGTGATTTATTATGACTTGGTTCACCGCACTTCGTACTAAAAAGTACTCATTCCTAATTGAATAGCTGATTGCAAAAGCACCCAAGTCAGATTATACTGATTTTAGGAAAACTAAAAAAAATATAACTGCTATACAAATTAATGAAACAAGATGAAACTTTAACTAAGGAATATTGATAGTCAAAAATTAAATTGTTGGTACATGACATCAACATTCTGCGCCTAAAGTGGTGTAAAAATGTTAACTGTAGCATACAGCTATGTGCCATTATTGCGTAGACAGCTTTAATTTACTTACAGGTTAGCACACTACGTCCCTTCTTCTTTCGGGTTCTTGGGAGGCCAAGTCAATATTTATCACCAGAAGCCTGTGACACAGTCATCATCTGCAACATGTTGCACACACTTCGTAATGTCCTCCGTTTTCTTCTTGCTTATCGATAACTTTCCATTCTTGTAAATCTTCTCTTTTGACAACTCAGGTTTCTTCCAAGGGAAAAGTTCAAGAAGTTGCTTTTTTGAGGTCAATTGATAAATTCCATATTTGTTTACAACTCCTGGAGTTGATGCGTTGCAGTAAAAATGACGAACCGTTGATATATTTATTGGTATTTTGTTTGCCCGGGGATTATCTGAATACATCTTATCGATGTTACAGCAGAGAAGCAAGTGTTTTCATAAATTTCTGACCACTACTTCACGAAACGATTGCATGCTCATCTGCCAAGTTCACAGTGACTTTACTGTTTGTATTAACTGTAAGCTCCATTTATTCGCGGACTGTGTCGATTATGTCACTTTATTAAAATATATCTTTATATCACCAAACAACGTTTTCACAGGGTAGATATCAATGGACACGAATAGCGTAAAACTCTTTCTTCTCCCCAACTCTAAAAGAGCTAATTTCAGAATTATCACTGAATGATTTTTGTTCTGCTCTGAAGAATTATCTCAAAAAAGAGAAGTAATTCTTTCAGTTTATCTACAATTCGTTTATGTGTGACGCGTCTGTTTCTGCTATCAACTCATTGTGGACAAAAAGTGGACTTAGGATGTAATTGCAATCAGCGATTCAATTGACTTGGAAACTTTTGGAAACGGCCCTTATATTCTGTCACCTAAACAAATTATAAATGTTTCTGGATTTAAGTTTATCAATTGTTTAATACCTAAAATAAAACAAAATATTTTACAACTCATGTTCGATTCATTTATCTCACGTAAATGAAATACATAATAGTAGTATTTTAAGATTATTTACCTCCTCGAAACAGCCCTACAACAGGCGCATTCGCACCATTTGTTTTTTGCCATACGTCACTGCTGACAGCCACTGCAGGTCCTGTGATGAATGTAAAGGAAACAAGAACGAATATAAATAGTCCTACAATTGTGTCAAAGCGACATTTAGCAACCAATTGTATATTAAGATAAGTTATTTTTATTTTTAAATATTGCAACATCTATATTTATGGGAAAGGGGTTTACCCGAAAATACAAAAGGTGCAGTTGGCGTTCGAATCGTTGGACGGTGATAAGTCTGGGTCGTACCACAATCACTGTGGGTGACCTATACTAAGATCGCTTTGAAGAGATTCCGGTCTGTCCCCGTTCATCAAGGAGGGTATTGTACTGCTAGTCCATCAGGGATACCGTCGTTTAGAGTTACTATAATAGTGCACAGAGCGTCACGTTATTTCACGAATACTCTCATTAAGCTCTCTGTGTTGAGCGTCACTTGGACCTATAAAGAGCCATGGTCCTAAAAAAAAGTCGTCTTGACACGTGCCACGAGGAACAGGAGAGAAGGCCAGTCAGTTCCCGACGCATTTCTCGGCGAAACCTCAAATGACTCAGTCGATGCAACTTATAAATAGAACTTGCACTTTCTGCTGACTCAGACAGTAAAACCATGCTTACAGTTCATTCCACCAAATTTTACAACAGCAGGAAGTCTTTTCTCAGACGCTATTAAGACAAAACCAGACAATGCAGATATACTACAAGAAGTAAGAAGAACACTTGAAAACAGGAACACTAACACCATCTCAGCTTCCAAGTCCGACTGTAAGAGTTCTCCCCCTATTGCTATTCGAAATGACAAATCTTATATGACCCTATGCAGATAATTCAGCATCATCACTGTCCTCTGTATTCAGGAAGAGTACAGGATGTAATCAAGTCTCTGAAATGCGAAATCGGCAAATTAGGCAACCAAACTTACACGAATCTTATTGCTTATCCATTTCTAGACATGAACGAACTGTACTGCTCCTTTTCCCCCTTTCCCTTCCGTTGACCCAACTACCTCACTAGAAGGTCTCGCCAGTCGATTCCATTCTCTGCTTATTTTATCGTTTAATATCTGTGACGTCATCTTCTTGTCAAGGATTTCTGCCTCAAGTAGTAAAAAGAACATTCGCGTGGTGTATTAATTACTGCTGTTTCGTAATCCAGAACAAACAAATGTGTTATGTTTGGGTTTCGTAAAGGAATCATGAATTCCTTTTGTGATAAAAAGTGCTGTGTATGTAGTTGCTCGCTGTGGGGTTTTCCTACAGCAATTAATAAAATTTGTGTTACTAAAAATGTAATTCCTTAAAATATTATTTCAGGTGATTTCTGGCCGAAAGGGTATGTCATATCGGATCCTTGTCTTTAGAGCTAACGCCCAAAATGACCTCTCAAGGTACAACCAAATATTCACATTAACTGTATTTTTAACTTTAAACATCTTCGATGAACGTCGAACCAAAACCTCTCGCAACATGCAATTAGTGTATATCATCAATGTATTTTCCATGTGTCCCAGGTTCTTTTGCTCACCTGGAGAATGCCATTCACATGGTGCTTTAAAAGACTCTACCTTCTGACAAATACACCAAAAATTCACTTTTCATACACCTTTTACACACTAAATAATCAGTAATTTTATTCCGACAATCAGCTTTCTTTCGAGACGTTCACATTACTTAATTGCATGCGGAGACTCACAAATAAGTATTGTCGTTTTTTGCCTCACTCACTCTTCCTTCGAGGACCCCAACTAGTTTATTTTTTCTGATCGATCTTCATGAACCTTACAAATATTTTGGTCGATTACTTCTAGGGCTCACTGTCTTGTAATTAGGCGGGCTGGGGACAAACATGGCTCGGGCTCATTTCATCTTTAGGTCCATTTTGTAAGAACATGTTTATCGGATTAAAGGGATTGGCAAATCAGTATTGGTTCACTTTGTTTCGAGATCCTGGGGTTATATACATGTCTTTGGACACACCTATTATCGTAATCATCATCATCAACAACAGCGTTATCGGTTGGTTTCCGTTTTATTGATTCTTCAGTGACACACTTCTTTACTTTCATACTCAATACAAATTATAATCGCTTTCCGTGTTTTATTTAGGCCAATATGAACTTTAAATTTTAAAACTGAATCACTTTATAGTAATACTTACAACATATACATCAAGGATTACGAAGTAAATATAAAACATTCAAATGTATTTATTTGAAATGTTTGTTACTCTATTACAGATTTTCGCTGTATTTATATAAACTAAACATTTACGAAACAGCCATTTACTATTTGCGTCGTGAAACAAATTTAAATTTCCTTTCGGCGGTGAAATAGGTCTTGCTGTAATTAAAGTAAAGAGCGATTTTGTAATTTACTATTCAACAAAGCAAAACTATATACAGGCCTATCATAAATTAAATTATGATTCTTTTATTTTTCAATGGATGAATCAAATTTTTTTCTACAAAACTGAATGTTGTTTCGGTTTCTACGTTTTTAAGAGAATGATGAGTAAATGATTCAATATATTTGAGTATCTACCATGGCAAACGGAAGTAATAGTGTTATTTCCATGTTTTGTTGGTTTTACGAATATCGTAATGTCTGTTACTGAAACCGAGCTGAATTATAAACTCTACGATGACTTGTACAGAAAAAAAGCTATTGGTAATACTTGAGTGTAACACGCTATAGTCATGACAATCTTTAATGATCTCTACCCTTCTTGTACCTAAATGATTTTAAGATAGATGCGTTTAAACTGCCTTTAGGTTTCCATATTCAGCTATTATTAACCCTAGTATTTCCAGGGGGCTCCGAGGCCCACTATTTTAATTTTTTTAACATTTCCAATTCGACAAACAAATCTAAGAAACACTATTGTCAGGCTTCAACCCATTGGTGATACAACGTATTTGATTTATTTTTAATGTTTGTCGTTCCGATTATAATGTAAATAATGCGTTGTGGGTCACGCAGCCCCCATCTTGGTAGTACTAGGGGCTATTCACAGAATACAGTAAATATTATATGTGAAATGAAATGGGATATGAAGGTGCCTTGGTGCATATACTGCTGTGTGCTAAGGTGCTTATGATCTTATTGATTGTTTTCTATAAAGACAAATAAAAGAAAATTGTCGGAGGTATTAACCTAAATAAAACATTGTTGCGTACACAACTATATAGATATAGTTGGCAACACTGCACTCAAAAACATCGTAATCAAATAGAAGAAAATTATGTAATATTTTAGAGACCAAAAGATCATTTCAGACAGTATAAAATAGTTTCCGTGAGAAATAATGACATTTTACTTGTGGGCCTCTCCCTTGGTAATTGATGCGATCCAAAAATACCTGGGTAATGATAAGGTTAATACGGTTCTTTGATATATCATGACTATACTTTTATTTTTCCTGATACTCTAAAATGAATAACAATTTATAAATGGCATGACTACTTATCTCCTTACATTGTTTCAGAGTATTTTTCCAAGAAAATATTTTTTCTATTGTGAATGCTGTAGAAGGACGATAACAACATTTTAGGAATTTTCTTAATTATCATTTACTAGTTGATTTCCGGCGTTGCCCGGGTATTTATTTATCCCATTATTCTATTAGACAGGAAATAGAATTAATTCTATTTACGTCATTTTGGACACATTAATTTTCACCACTTATCACCCCCCATGCCGATGGGGGCTGAAGTTGAACATAAACGGCATCTGAAATGTCACTATTCACCTCCGCGATCCAGAGAAATATGAATTCGACATTAGTATCAGTCTATTTCAATTATTTTTACATGTCACCACAATCCTTATGGATGTCCTACGCTAAAGTACTTTTCTTCGAGATTCTAAATGATATGTGTACTAAGTTTGGGTGAAATTGCTCCTGGCATTCCAGTGTTATGCTGGAACATACATACATACACACATCCATATATAAATGAACTAAAATCTTTGTTTATTAGTGTTTTATTTTTCATTATAATTTTCAATTCTTGACGTACTTTGATTGGTGAGTAGTTTTGGTCTCTGCCTTGCAATCAAGTACATTCAAGTAGTGCCTAAAAATTAACTTTCAAACATAGATGCCGTACTTAGCCAAATTATTATCGATTTTCATGGACTAAGGGCAGTTGCTTTATACAAACGTGTCTATAATAACATAAAGGTAATTGAATATCTTATACATCGTGTTTATAAAATACGCCGTCAAGCTTTAGGAGGGGATTCCTCACATCAAAACTAGACGAAGGTTCCTCTGACAAATTTTCGAAATGTTCACACTTTCGGAGATACGGGCTACCGACAACGTGAGAAAATTAACTTTACAGTTTCATATTTCTAACACCACGCCCACTACAGCTGAATCGGCATGATAATGCCAATAACTTTAAATCTCCACTTACCAAAAATTCATATTTCAAAGCTGTCCAATGAGTGCGCAAGGGATTCTTCCCAAAATTATAAGAAATTCCCAAAAATTCTCTAGATGAGTCGACATGAGCATAAATGGGACTGTTTGCCATCAGGAAAAAAATAATGCGTGTGCGCCAAATCATTATGTCAAGCAGAATGCATATGTCGAACGATCTTGTAAAGAAAAATGTTGCAAAGCGATCCGAAGTAAAAATTGGATTATTTCATCGAACGCTTGGTTTATTTGTTATCAAAGTGCATGAATATCATTGCCCGGCTGGGTTCCAGTATTCACAAGCAAAGCTGTACCTCAGAAAAAAATCGGAAACCACTTTCTTCCTTCTAGGTATCCCTTGTGAACACAACGCACAATTGTGGAAATATGCATTTTTAAATAGAGTAGGTTTAAAGTCTTTTACACTACCATACCTCGTCAGCTCTACTGTGCATGGTGTTAGAAATATGAAGCTATATATTGAAGACCCGAATTGCAAAACATGCCAAGTCCACCGGAGTAGTTTTTCATGAGGAACAAAAAGGAGGTCAAGGACTTGGTATGTTATTCTATTCAGCTGAAATTATTTTGTATTAAAACAGATTTTTGAGTTCTAATTAGGATGTAATATTTATGGAAGTGGATAGCCCTTGGAACATACATACCAGCGAGCAGATAAAAAGGCAAATAAGGAAAAGTGGACTTGGGATGTTTTGCAATTTAGGTCTTCAATTTAACTTGCCTACGCTTTCGGCAGCCTGTTGTTCTGAAACTATGCAGATTTTGAAAAAATTTCAGAGGAACTTTCGTTCGGTTTTGATGTGAGGAATCACCTCCCAAAACTGTCGGCGTAGTAAATAAACACACTGTATAATATTCTGCTTGATGAATGTTAGCTTATCTGCCTTGTAAGTAAGTGATCTCTTGTTCCATGCTCAGTTGAGATACAAATGATTTGGAACTCACTCTAAGTTTCGTTCTAAGGAGAACATCTTCATCCGATGAGAGCAAATACTAAACTAATGTCTGTTCATATTGTCCAGATATACTGATATGCTATACTTGTCCTTGGGAAGAACGTATATCATTATCATAATCAACAATGTAAGTCATTTCCTTTTTTATTACATTCTTCAGTAAAACACATTTTGGATTTTCCTCCTCAATATAAATAATACAAAATTTGATAATTTATTTATAATAACTTAGATTCGAAATATTTAAATTTAAATTATCATATTGAAATACATTCAGTATACAAGTATATACATCAAGGATTACGAAGTTAATATAATGTAATTTTAACGATTATTTGCTTTAATATTTTGTTGTTCCATTACACATTTTGCGCTCTATTATTAAGAAAACTAAGTTGTTTCAAAATAGCCACTTACCATTTGTGTCGTGAAAATATTGTAAATTTTCTTCCAGTGGGGAAATAGGTGTTGCTGCAATCAAAGTAATAGACGAGATTTTGTAATTTGCCATCCAACAAAGTAATGCCATGTACAAACTAAAAAACATTAAATTCAGTTTCTTTTATTTTTGAATGCATGAATCACACTTCTTACTACAATACTAGCTGTTTCTTTTCGTTTTGTAAAAGTTAAAAATATTTTTTTTTGTGGTGAGAATAAAAGCAATGTCTTTGTTTAAACCAGATAAAAGAATGTTTAATGTGGTGCATAACTACATTTATGACTTTCAGGTGTTTTCCCACAATAGAATATAAAATGGAATAACTGCTGTGAGTGATTACTTTATATTATTGTAAATGTTAAAAATAGTTCGTTTAAATGAAGGTGTTGATGGACAGTTTTGCCTTCCAGTAATGTGTATAGCATTTTACAGCAGAACGATGTACACGACGGCATTATAATAATATGTGAATCAAACACTTGAGAAGACAATACAACTTCTTTCTGTATTTTGTAATGAAAGCCATTTTTTTATTCTAGTGGTCGAAGTTGCTACCATAAGCATAAGATAACTCTCTAAACGTGCACGTAATCTTACATACAACAATTAAGATATGGGAAAATTCCAAACAAAAATGAAGAATTGAAGTTTATACATTGCCTACTGTTTATGATGCGTCATAGAATAGAAAAGTACGTCTTCATCCAGCCTCTGTGGTCTATGAATGGGGAAATTCTATGACTTTCCATCGGCAATTCAAGGAACATTGAAGTTCGAACCTTATTATTCCCATCTAACTTGTTACGTAGGTCCTCTAGTTTATTTCTTACTGTTGTTAGGACAACGTCGTGATTATACAAGTCGCTACTTTCCGAATGTATGTATCCAAAATAAGTTTATATATTTTAATTACACACACACACACACACACATTATTCGTAAAGCTTACATACAATATTAGTGCCTTCTTGAGACTTCTCTCTTGATGTGTACACATCTAGAATAGTAAAACCGTCTACATCTCTTGAAGATATTTTTCATTTTTCGTCCCACGATCTTCTCGCTTTCACATTTACGTGTATCTTCTTTTCCTTCTCCGCTTTAGTCTTGTTAGCCAAAGTGAAACAGAATGGGATGTTCAGCGAAGAGGTAAGAAGAGATAAACACAAAAATGAAATGGGAGAAAGTCGTAGGAGAGAAATGAAAAAAAAAATGTCTTCAAATTTTTTTACCATCCTAGATGTTTGCAAATCTGAAGATAAATCTGAAAAATTTCCTTGATATTGCATAGGTGAGTGTTTGTGGTTTTCTTTAGCGTTAAATTATTTTGTCTTTACTCACCCATTAAGATTTATAGACTACTAAGTGGTTTCCTGCCTGGAGGTGTAGGAAGCAAATATTTTCTCCCCTTCTTCCCTTGCAAGGTATCGAATCGAAAAACTAAGATAGCCGTTGCAAATGAATTGGTACTCATGCCATATTTGGATTAATCTTAAAATATGATCTATTAACTGATTTACCGATCATCCCCTTCCCACCGCCGCCCCTAGGGATACTAGAGGTGTCTTACTCCCACAGTATATTTTCCAGATTGCAAGTAACATGTGTACCAAGTTTGGTTGAACTTACTTTAAGTGTCCCAGAGTTACTAAGTAACATACATAAATAGATGGAAACAGTAAGAGACAGGATAAAATACTATGATACGTGTAACTGGGAGTAGTCCATTAGACTTGTATCTGGATTAAAATCAGTTGCATTAGGCATCCCTTTAACATAATTGTAATAGTTTCCACTAAACTGCCAGCTAAATCAACTGAGAGAGGATAAAGACGACAATTTTTAGCAGATACATCTGATGATGACGCGCCGATACCGAACTAATCAAATTGCAGGTCTTTTGCACTCGGAAGCGATGAAAGCACAGGGGTTTAGATATGGACTATTTCAAGAGTGTATTGATGCTTCTTAATACAATGAGAGTACGAAAAACAGGGGAAGACCAGTAGCAAGTACTTTCAGGAGATCGTCATCTATGTCCTTTAGCTTGTGAGTTAGAATTCAGGCATTGATCACACTTTAAGAAATGATCCCTGAATTGAAGGTCTAATCACAAGGACCTATTCACACTTGCCATTAGAGTTAAACGTCTCAGCTGCGTAATGTAATACTAATTGGACGATCAAGAATGGTGAAGAGTTACTTTGCCAGATTACTCATAATTCAATCTCTTTCAGGGAGAAAGTCGCATGAGAACTTAATGTCAAGTTTACGCTACAATAACCCTGTTGCACTATGTGATCAGTCCGAACAGGTAGAGTTTCTATTATAGTACAAAAAGACTTTGGGTGTCACGTTGGTGCATTTGGGCAACTGCCATGGAATCTAGAACATCAAATGGCTGATTCTGTCAAGATTTCGTTCTGTTGTTTACTGGTTGATTATTTGAATGAGCGACGAAAGATTCCAGAGTAAATTGGTTATATTTTTGCTAAAAAAGAAATATGTTAAATACTTAACTAAATATGAATCTTGCAGTTGTATTTTATTTGCAAATTACTTTTTTTTTCTTTAATCAATTATCGGACTCTATATTCTATTCTCCGCATCACAAATTGTAAATTAAACTGGGGAACAAAAACGATAAAAAGCAAAAGATGAGAAGTTAAACTTACATCAATTTTGTCGTCAAGAAAAGTTTAGTTATTCAAAAACTCATATACTATAATCAAGTTCAAAATATAAAACTCATTCATTCTAGATTTTTACTAACAACGACCTAAAAGAAAAATGTTGAGTATCTGCACACGTAGAACCTGTTTTTCCTGTTAAGCTTCACCAGCAGATCCTGTGATGACAATACATGCTTATTCTCTTGAATGCATTTCTGCAAATTCTCGAATACTTTTCTCAAAGTGTCGACGCTTATGACTTGAACCTTTCGTGTGCAGAGTTTTAGAGTTGTTTGATTGTACAGGGTTTATTTTTGTACACTTTACCCTCGTGTTACGTCAGGAGATCTGGGTAGGCAAAGATTTTGTGAGATAATTCTGTCTCCGAAAAAAATCTTAATTTCTCGCATGATGATATTTGAAGTGTGGCACGTTTCTCTGTCTTGTTGGTATTACCCATTAGTTAGTTCATCCGTTAACTGACTGACAAAGCCTGAATATTTGCAGGCAAACCTCATGTTCCAACAGTTACCACGGATGGTGAGCTAATCAATGGATATTACTAACAATACGGAGAAAATTGTCACACTTCAAGTGTCAACATGCGAGAAATTAATATCTATTTCGGAAACAGAACTATCTGAAATAAATTTTTGCCACCCAGATCTCTTCATCTAACGCATGCGGACTTCTTTCTTTTGGATCTATTAAAGAGCAAAATGTACATATGCACTTACCAAAAATTTTAATACATTATCTCAATAACATAATTTTCTATATACTATGGTTTGGTGCCTCTAGCGAGAGAATGACTCTTTAGAACCGCGCTGTCAGTCTATAACTTTAAACTCATGGACTACTAGGACTAGGAAGGTGGTTGAGATGTTGTTGGAAAGGTCTCGTTAAGATGAGCCTAACCCTTATAGATCATATGCATTGTAAGGTTCCGAGGATTGAGAAGAAGTTTGCAATTTAGGAACTACTACTGCTAGAAATGTAGTTGACGTGTCGTTGGAAAGGTATTGATGTTTTTTTAAACGTAATATTGACAACCCCCATAACTGCTGAAGCTTGGCGGTAGCACATGTGCACAGTCTCCCGACTGGGTTCCACCTAACTTAATCAAAATATGTTTTCTGATAAACGTGTCGGTTTTGCACTTTAAAAACCTTCTGGTAGTCCTTCTCATGTGTATCGGGTTCAGTTGAAGCTACGATAAGGTCGTGGGGTCAATCCCAACGACCGGCTATCCTGAATGAGTTTTTTCAGGGTTTCTAGTCAGCCACATCAAGTAAATGCTGGAATAGTACCTACAACTTAGGCTCTGGCCGACATCCTTTTCCCTTCCCTATCCCCGCCTGAACCTTGCCTAAAGGTCATAAATGAAATTCAACTCAAATTAAAATTGAAATTGAAATTTATTTAACTTTTGTACATTACAAGTTTACATAACATTTCGACTCGCATAAGCCTCAGCTTGTGTGTGAGTCTTATTCTCGAATTATCATTAGTTTGTTGTTGCCAATGAAGCTATGATACTTACCTTGATTTTCGTAATAATTTGCTGGTATACTAAAGCATTTCTGTAATAGAAAAACAGAACAATTCAGAGCATGAATAATAGAGAGAGGTGGTTCTATAAAATATTTATACAAACATTGGTATTATACACGTAGAAAAAACTGTGAAATCCGAGCAAAACCATCAGAGGTGCAAAACGTTCAGCCAACTTCTTCAGCCCTAAAATGTGGTGAATTGGAAGATGAGTAAGCCAAGTTTCTCGGCGACAGCATGCAAAAGGAACATTGGAAGTTAGCGCGAAGTGGCAAGGTTCATGATCTTAAAACCATCTGCTGGTGGCTATAAACCCACCACGCCCACCACCAGGGGTGCCCATCCACCCTTTGCTTTATGGTGCAATCCCCATTTGTTTGCCTTCCATCACCCCCCTTTATTGGTTGCCATACAGGTTCCACTAACTAAATACCTCTAAGCCCTGCAGATGACAATCATGACGTAATTCGACGTTTTCTCGATGCAGGACCTAGCCTGCGTGCTAACCTACCGACGCCTGCTGCGAGGTAAAGTTGTTTTGCACACATAATTTTCTACAAGAAAACTAGTTTGTAGCCTACTGGGAGTCTGTGAGACTGGGACATAATATTTTTAAGGATCTGCAAACTGAAATTCAAATCTGCAAATCAACATTTGCAGTAGGAATACACTGATCATTGGAACTGGAATATATATTATTATTTTTATAACATTTTAATGTTTCTTTATCATAGCATGTGTATAAAAGTTTCTTTTTATTGAAACTTGAAGTTCCACAACTTCAGCTGACACACACACTCTATCTACAACAGCTGAAGAAGCTGCAACCTCTTGCTGTGGTCTTTGCGAATGCGCTAATATCTTCATTTGGTATTTTCAGAAGCAAGTCTTTTTATGAAGACAGAACAATCAACTTAGATAACCACACATCAGTCACTGTGGAACGCAAGCGGATTTCCACAATTTTTATTTTGCTTATTGTTCTTTCTAAAGAACAACTAGTGACAGCAAGGGATATTAAAATTTTATACAACACAAACAGGTTACTAAAAGCGGAAATCTGAAACACAAGCGTGTACGGTTGTAAAAATCCCTTTAACAGCAACACACTCTCATCAGTTTTATTTTCTAAATTAGGTAGCCTCTTCTTCATCGCAGTCAGTTGCGGTAACATCTACTGAAGAACTTTCTTGATGTTGAGGAGCAGAGGATGGTGGAGGAAAAGTGGAAGATGTACAAGCTGTGTATACAGTTTGGAAGTCAGCAAGTTCTTCATCTATCTTCATTACATCCAGATTATAAAATTCTCATAGTACATTGACATCCGTACTGAACACGGGCACTTTTCTTTTAACAGAATCGGCTATAAATAATGCCATTTACTTTGTTAAATCACTGGTGTGATCAAAGAATCGATCATCAATTTGGGAGCACAAAAGTTCCAAACATCTGTAGTAAATTTCAACTCTGATTTTTTTCTCCTTTATCTATTCCTCATCTATTTCAAGCTCATCTAAAACCTTTTTCCTTTTTACCTCACTCTTTTCGTTTTTTCAATGAAAATCAGTGTTATTCTCGTAACAGATGTTCTTAGTTTCATGTACAATGGCACACCATTCATCGTCGCTCTTTCTCATGCTGCGGACATCCTTAATAAGTATTAGCACAATTCCGTAGACAATAGAAACTCCTTGTAAACACGTTGTTACAGGCGATAGGACCACGAACAAATGCTTCACAATTATTAAGCAAAATACAGTTGCCACACTAGAAAGCCTTTTGTTCGAAACCCGAGCACTTTGCGTTTGCATCGTCACCAAATGATCTGAGACACTCAACGAGTTCTGCAAAGCAGTTCAAAATTGTCTTCACCGCATCAGATTTGCTAAACCAACGTGTTGTCTGAACTCTTTTCAAGCGTTTCCTTGAAATCAGCTGATTTTTACTGACGTGCTTCACAAGGGAATCATGGCATTTGTGTCCAGACATGAACACATATAAATCTTCAAGCAAAGCAAGCATATTTCTCATTTCAGTGCACAGCTCGAAAGTATTTTCAACTACAAGAACGAAACGATGTGACGTGCACCAAATGTAAAGTGCTTTTGAGTAGTCATTAGCAAACTGTGCAGCTAGGCCAGAGTATCGACCACTCATGTTTCCCGTACCGTCTAAACTTTGTCCAATAGTCCAATTTGCATTGAGTTTAATTTCATCCAGTTGTTCAAGGACAGCTTTTTTAAACGCTTTTCCGCTAGTATCTGCAGAGGAAAACACTTTCAGTACACGTTCAACTGGTAAAGGGATTTTTTCGTCTACGTTGTATTCAAGATAACGCACAGTCACTTCTTTCTTGCTCAAGTCTTCTGTTGAATCTAATATTATGAAAAAAATTCCGCCTTTTGAATGTTTAGCATAACCTTGTTAGTAACCATGGCTCTCATATCAACGAGATCAAACACATTTCGATAACTTAGTAAATTTGACGACATTTTCTTGTATTCCGCACGAAAATTTTCTTTTTGGTCCATATAAACTGGAACATCAGAGTTGTACTTTGCTAGTGTTTTACACAACAACGAAATTTTGCTATCCAAATCTTTCTTCTTCCTAAACGCTATCATTTCTGTAGCAAGAAACCTCCAACAATCAACGATGACGTAATCACTGAACGTAAATGCCCAGTTTGTTCGTTACTCTGATGAATCAAATCATTGTCAATTTGTGATGAATTTAAACACTGGATTCGAGATACCTGTGAAAACTGGTGCTGCTTAGATTTTTCGTGGAACTCAATATCGCGAGCAGCATGCACCCATAAGCATGGGCACCCATCTTGTGGTTCACTGGGGGAGGGGGCAAGGATAAAGTGACAGTTTTTCTATGATTTACTAAAAGCTATCAACAAGGTAACCATCTGCAATATTTACTAAATTATGGGCGCAAAAAGAACCATGTCATGAAGTACATTAAACCTACCTTAAAGTATACTGGAAGTTGATTGGAAATTCTTAAACTCCTGCAAAACAAAACTCTGTCCCAAAGTATCCGTACTAAAGACATTATTAGGAAACTCAAGGTTAAATTTATCATACAAGTCTAAAAACAAACTTCAAATTTGAAAACCACACTATCAGGAATTTGTTCGACTGCGTAGGGAAGTCAAGAAAGACATAAAAATAATCGATAAGACCTTCATGCCAAATTTTGAAAATAATATCAATAACGATCCGGGTTAACAGTGGAAATTTATTAAAAACAAAACAAAATATCTTTTCCCAAATATATTAAAATTTGAAGGTCAGATTTGTGTACTAATGAAGAAATAGCTAATACGTTTGCAGAGTATTTCCATTTAGTATTTGTATCCTCTTCTCAACCGTTCAGTAATGTTGATAGTAATTCTAGGGGTTACGAAGAAATCTAAATACTGCCAGTTGATCAAATTCATTTGAACGAAATAGGAAAGACTGTCAAGAATCTAAAATCCAAAACGACAGTTAGATCTGATGGTATACTCTCGTATGTATTGATAAATTTAAATATTCTCTATTGATTGCGTTCAACTTGACACTAAAAGCATGCATTTTTCATAAAAAATAAAAATCTGTTTTAGTTTGTCCTGTACATAAAACAAACAACAGACGAGAAATTACCAATCACAGGCCTATAGCAATCTTACCAATCTTTGCAAAATTCTCTGAACTGATTGTATACCAACCAATTATTAATCATTTCAACGCAGCTATCTCAACTAAACAACATGGCATTGTTTCACAAAAATCCACGGTAACGAACCTTACAATTCTTACAGATTTTATTGAAAACTCGTTGGACAAAGGAAAGCAAGTCGATGCGATTTATATTGACTTTGAAAAGGTCTTTGACAGACTTAACCACAGTGTATTACTAGGTAAATTAAATCACCATCACTTGTCTCTATCTTTGATTAGGTTCATGTGCTCTTATCTAACTAATCTCAGATAGTCTGTTCTATTTAAGGAACACAAATCTGATGAATATACAGCACTGTAATGAGTCCCGCAAGGCTCGAATTTTGGAACGTTGTTATTCCTCTTCTTCATTAATGACCTAACACAATTCTTACCAGATAATGAAAAAGTGCTATTTGCGGATGACCTCAAATATATGCTAAAATTAATTCAATGAAGATGCCATAAAATTACAGCATAGTTTAGGTAAACTTTACTAACTCATGCGTTATCAATCAACTTGCAACTAATACGAGGTTTTATCATTCAGTACAAATACAACAATTTATAGATTTAATTGTTAAATTCATAAGTATGCCCGAGGTAGTTAAAAAATCTTGGTGTCACGTTTGATATGAAATTGACCTTTAACAGCCACATAAAAACTATTACAAATAAAGTTTTTAAAATTATACAATTTTTAATGAGAGTGGAAAGAAAATTTAACAACATTTTTACATTAGAGAAAATGTACTATGTTTATGTTCATTTCTGCTCTGTTATTTCTTAGGAAAATTATTCAAAATGGCTTAGACTGCACAAACTTGGTATCATTGTTACAGTTGCGTGTCACGTCATTAAAAACTCGCTTAGACAAAAGTACAAAAAGGCAAGAACAATATAATGATGAAATCACCAATCTGGAGAATATATAAACTACCTACAATGAAATGTTTAGAACTTTCATCGAATTTGATACATGTGATATGTCTTCGTCTTCGAATGCATTTAGAAATTGTAATAAAAATGTCTGTAAATGAGCATTTTAAATATCAACTCTAATTGGGCTACAAAGCTTGTTGTGTTGACAATAAATATGTACTTAAAATAAAACTAAATAAAAAATAAAATATAGAAAGATTATATATTTGTTTTCTATCTTGCATAGTATAATTTTCTCCGGCTAGGAGGGGTGCGTTCCCCTTGCCCCCCTAATGGGCGCCCTTGCCCATAAGCGATAACCACCTTTACTCCAAATTGTTTATTGGCAAGGACGGGCAAGGATCATGCAATGTAAACAGTATGCGCAGTCTTTCTTTTCGCTGTAAACAAGCCAAGTTCTTTGCTGCTGTGTACTGTCATGATATGTTACAAACTGCCAAGATGCCAAGCGCTCCCCAATGTATATGAAAAGCAGGCTAAACTGGGGGGGGGGGACTTATAGGAGAACGGAGGAATTGTGATATTTTGGGTTTGAGATCTAAATGTGCATAATTTTAAATTTGACTTGACTGCTGCTGTAAAAAAATGTCGTTGCTCCCTCCCCACACATTTGGTGGATGGTGCAGTATGCACCACAGAACCCCTCTGTGGGCACCCCTGCCCACTACCACCAAACCTAAGACCCGAACATCATGAACCTTACCACCTCGTGCCATATTCCAGTGTTCCTACGTGTCCCACAAAGTTTCGCGCGTCACAAAACGTTAGCACTGCCAGAAGCATGTTATACAGGAACACGAGTTTATGGCGAAATCGGCGATTTCGAGACCCGTAAGAAAAATTATGTTAAAGATAGGAATATGAGCTTTCAAAGTTAAGAAGATATGACAAATATGTGCAGGTGTACAGAATTTCATATTCGTAGCTTGAAGCATATTCGAGTTGTGGACCCCTGAAATTGCGTATTTTAGGCCTACTGACCCATAAACTCACATTCACTCACTCACTCAATCATATTGTTTAGGGTGTTCGGGATAAGCTAGAAACATGAATTTTGGCATGAAGGTGGAGGATGAAAAACAAGTAATGGGAAAAAATCCATCATTTTGAAAAGTCGCTATCTTGTATTCATAATGGCCACCAAACGTAAAATTTCATAGAATACACAGCCTAAATGGCTGAAGCTTGAAACCCGAAATTCGGTGTAAAGGTACATCATCTTTAATAGGTGAAGAAAATATTACATCTTGAAAACGTTCTTACCTTGGGTCCAAAATGATTCCAAAATGAAATATTCATAGAATACACAGCCTAAACGGCTGGAGCTAGAAAAAATGAAATATAATATGCCGGTACATATCATTAGGGTAGGAAAATATTACCAAATGTCTCCAAAGACACAATCTTGGAACCAAATTGGCGGACCCCATAATCAATTTTCCACATTCTTTAACCTTCAGATACGAAATTTGTCATAACTGTGTATTATCAAGAGTATTTTAGGACAATATTACAACATTTTGAAAAAAAGTCTCTATCTTGGATTAAAAATGGCAGCCCCAAAACCATTTTCCACACCGTTCGAGATCGAGAAATGTAATTTGGTATGAAGGTGTACCATCACGATTAGTTCAAGATAAGATAATGTTAAAAATTTCTCCATCTTTAATCCAAACTGGCCACCCAAAACCAATTTTCCAAACCACTGAAGCTAGAGAAACGAAATATGGTACGAAAGTGTACTATCACGAGGCAAATAACCGGTTTTATGGGGAAGAACTGCACCATGGGGGCGCAGTTCCCCTTAGATTCTGGTTGCGATAACGGGAGAGCAGTTCACCAAAACTCCAGAAGTTGTGTGTGCAGCACGCTACGGGACACTAGAGGCAGAGCCCTCATTGAAGCATATATACGTATATACACTATAGACTTACAAAAAGCTGTGAAATTCGAGCGAAACACCACAGATGTAAAAAGTTCAGCCAAGTTCTTCAGCCCTAAAAAGTGGTGAAGTGGAGGAGGGATAAGCCAAGTTCCTTGGCGACAGCATATAAGAGGAACACTGGAAGTTGGCGCTCGGTGGCAAGGTTCATGATCTTCAAGTCATAAAGCTGGTGGCGGTCCTAAAACCCACCATGCGCACCACCACCGCATTATGACCATTATGAATCTTGCCAGCTCGCGCCAAGTACCAGTGTTCCTCTTACATGTTGTCGCCAAGGACCTTGGCTCATCCGTTCTCAATTTCACCATTTTTTAGGGCTGAAGAACTTGGCTGAACTTTTTGCACCTTTGGTGTTTTGCTCAGATAGAGGTGTTTTCGAAAGGGGACGAAAAATATAGATGCTATTAAGCATATGGTTTCAGTCTCCTGGGAGATGCTAAAACTTTTTAGTGGTACTTTTAAGTCCTTTAATATTGAAACTATAGCAAAAAATAGACCATCTAATCCTGCTCATGGTAACCGTCCGTATTCAGAAATTAAATCTCAGGAACTACAAGGTGCAGAGAGATGCTTAAGGTGTCTTAGCTAGAATAGGTCACAATTGCTAGAACACTTGATTTGTGGAGTACTTCAGTGTTGACAACCAAATTTGAAAATAATCAATTTTGAAATTGCTTCCATTCACTAATACCTAGCTGCGCAAAACTTGGCATAAGCATTATTCGACACAATAGAAAAGTACTGTGTGTTTCCCATACCGAAGGACTGTAGTTGCCAGTGTTGCTAACCTATTTCATAAATATTAATGCTTGCGTAGACAAAATGCTATCAAGGAACCGAGCCTTCTCGATTATTAGTAGAATCGCAGCTCTATCTTATTATTTCATACCGGTATTCTCTTCAGGAGCACCACAGGGTTTGCCTCTTGATTTATAAGTCCCGAGCTTCCAGTGGTAGAGCATTAGCATAGCATTCAGCATGTAGTGGATTCGATCTTAGCTGCCGACCACCCTGACTGAGGATTGTCCAGGGTTTTCCGTAGTCATCACACAATGCCGAGAATGAACCTTCAACATAAGCCCTGGCTGACACCTCCCGAATCCTTTCCTCTCACCTATATCACCCTAACCTTTAGATGCCCAAAAGTCCAAAAATGAAATTCCAATTCCAATTGATTTATAAATATATAGGTTCAGACGGAATTTGATAACATGGTGCATACTTAAAAAAATCATTTTATTAACTATAACTAATTGTTTGGTACTTTTACATAAGCTAGAGATGTTGAGATATGTTCCGAGGAGGAAGTGGCAATAGCTTGTGCTACATACGACGTGGTGGCTGCTCTGTTACATCAGCGTAGGAAAAGAGGTTGGTTAACTCGAACACTTCTGTGCGAAGGATCATATTGTGCCTCTATCTGTTAGCAGATCTGAAGCTTGGAGATGGTGTTGCTTTACGAAACTTTTCTCGGATAAGTCCCAAGGATTTAAAGCTTAAGTCTCACGCCAGCGTTTTTGTGAAAATCGTAGACATTTATTTTCACTCCTTGGTTCACAGTACTAATTATCATATAAGCATGGTTTATACTTCGTTGAACAGACCCATTGATTGTAGATTTTAACGAGGTAACATTTATACCAGGGGTGTAACTTAAATACCGCGAGACTCTACATTGCGGGAGACCAGGTGTCCACGGGGCCTTATTGGCGATACAAATATACATAGATGAAAAATGAGTTAGTGGCAAATATAGCAAACACTAGAAGCAAGTAGTCTTAAAATTTGATTTTAAAATTTTCTCATATTTTTTACCAGGAAGGAATTGTTATATCTGGACGGAAATCTTCAAGCAATATGGAGAGAATCTCTACTTTAGAAACCTGGAAAACACTGTTGTACAACCTGAGTTTGTGTGTGTGTGTTTTTTTTTTAAATATACGGCAAGTATTTGTTCAAATTGCATGTAGGAGACGCTGCTAAAAGGACTCTTGGACGTGGGACCTAAAGGGTTCCTTGCAGAGTGATGCGTAAAATCAAGTTACGCAACTGACATACCCAGTGTGCGATTTGTTATAAATTACTAAGGAAATGGGGGACCTAAGACTAGTGGTTGATGGTAAGTTCCAACATACTAGCTGTTTGTGTAGAAATACAATGCTTTTGTCCCTGTCATATACCCTTCGTACCCAATAAGAAGAAAAAAGAGGAATAGGGAGAAATAAGAAAAAGGAATTTTTTGGGAATGTTTCATGTTAGAACACTGGCAATGAACGTACGCCAACAAAAACCCGTTAACGTATATCTTAAACATTAGTATCATAATGTCTATTGTATTATTTCATAAGTAATGTATGTACGATGACTGTTGGAATGACGCCAAGGAATGACGCCAACGCTGACGAACGACTAGAGAAGTAGACGACATATGCCATAGCTGAGACATATAGGGCACTTGATTGTACAGCAGTGTGTAGAAGAATAATGGTCTACTCCACGTTTTGGAACTATTTTTTGTGTTTCATCGTGGCAGTGTCGGAGGACCCCATACGGAATGTCATGCTGTATGAATTTCACCACTGACATCCAGGCAGCGAAGCGGCAAGAAACATTACTGCTGTATATGGCCATGGTGCTGTGGATGTGCAAAAGTACCAGAGGTGGTTCCAGAGGTTTCGGTCTGTGGACACCACCTCACCGATAAGCCACGAGAAGTTAAACCTGTGCTTCCGGTCAAGGATGCACTGCGAACAGCGATGGGGGCAAATACAATGCTAACTGTTGAAGAACTGGACAGCGAACTCCATGTCATCCATTCGACTGTTCATCGTGATCTGCAGTACCTTGGGTACAACTTGAAACTCGGCAAAATGGTACCGAATGCATTAACGCCACAACAGAAGCAGCAGCGAGTTGACATCTGCAGTTCCCTGCTCACCCGTCACAGATCTGAGCTTTTTGTAGACAGAATAGTGACAGAAGATAAAAATTGGGCCCTGTACCATAACATTACACGCAAACAGCAGTAGGTACCTAAAGGGGGCCGCAGGCGCTGTGCCGAAACAGGGTCCCCACACCTGCAAAATAATGTTGAGTGTTTGGTGAGATAATCCATTTTGAGCTCTTGCCACTTAAACAGACCATCAATGCAGATATCTAGTGCCTGCAGCTTGAACGTCTGCGGACTGCATTGTTAATCGCAAGGGTTCGCTCATCTACGGTGATAAGGCGCGCCCACACACGTCAAGAAGGACTTGTGCTAAGATCGAGGAATATAACTGAGAGAAACTATCCTGCCTCGTGTTTTCACCAAGTCTTGCACCAACAGATTATTGTCTTTTTTTGCAGTCTGAAAACCGCCTTTTCGGAAAAATACTACAAAATTAGGACGACGTGTGACTAAAAGTGAATCATTTATTATCCTCCGAAATAGGTGATTTCTTTCGGCGGTGTATTCAACAACTGGCTGGCAGGTGTAAGAGCGGTGTGGAGTCCGATGGAGACTACTTTTTTTTAGTAACGCTAGTGTTCCGGTAAATTATCGCTCCTCTCCTCACGGTGCGAAAATACACTATTTATCGGATTAGCTGATAATTTAATATAACAAAAATTCAATATAACAAGAAAAAGAAAGAAATTCTCAATTATATAATTATTTTCTAAACTCATTTGTCATATAATTTTCTGCACCCCCACTCCTAAAGCGAGTCCAAAACCAGCAAGCACTTAAATTTATACTGTAATTCAGCGTTCAGCAAGCTATTTCAATTGCGGACCAATTTTATTAGCTGGGAAATTCCGCGGACTCCAGTACCCTACTCTGGCCATCTTTAATAGCTTTATACATTTTTTAATGTTTTGAGTTATATATTAATATTGTTATATTAATGTTTTCCAAATAGTATTAATAAATATTCCCTTAATTTTAAATTAGAATTGTTAGCTGAAAAATTACATTAGTTTCTCTTTTATGATTCAAGGTTATCAATAACATTTTATAGGTCAATAGGACACTTATTTTTCAGAATATAATTGTGTAACTCTTCCTTTCTTGTATACCTCTCCCACAGTCACGAACAGTGGAACGAAAGGTCGTTCATATTCTTGTGCGAACAAGAGAGCTTATAATTCTAAAAAACAAAAAAAAGTCATTGTAATTTTAGGGGTCCAGACAAAATGTTTCTTTCTGATTCTAAGCTAGATTGTGTGATACGCAATTCTCTTGAACTTGATTTTTCGTTTTTTTTTACTTAGGACCAATCTATTCTTGACTCAGAGGAGCACAGTTTGCGTAACGCTGCTGTAACTTATTTGTTATTGGTCTGTAACTAAAACCTTGCATGTTAGTCAATTAGGAGAGGAGATGTGGTGTCGTTTCTCCATTTATCCCGAAGAAAATCTGCCATTTGCATGAAAAAGAGACAGCAAAAAGGAACAACTTTGTACCCATCCCCTTCCTGACCTATGAGGAGTACACTAGCAAAACTTATAAATTCAGTAATTGGATTTACTACTTAAGATCACAATTCTGATTCTACTTCACTTTGGGGACGGTTATTTTCGATAACTACGGTTTGGTACAGAATGTTTCTGAAGAACTCAGAAACAATGTTTCCAGTAACACGTTTTCATTTGAGGACGTGGCATTATAATGATGAATGATTGTATTAGAAATCTGAAAATTTTATTTGTAAAAAAAATTCTACTTATTTGCTGGGATGCGAATTAAATGGGAAATGTAAAAGGATGGCACACCAGTCATTTCCTCCTTAGTAGAAATAATTGATATGAATAATTTACAAAATGATACATGAACACTCTTTTATTTGCTAAAGAAAGAGACTCTACAATAATTACATTATAGCAATAAAAAACTGAAGGGAAATCAAACTATAGTACTTTGCTAAACTTTTAAATTTTGATAGGTTAAATTTGTAACTTAACGAAGTCTTCTGGTAATTATCACCTTAAGCACGACCAATAACAAAGTTGATGTGTTTCGTGTGCAGAAGTCTTGAGAGAAACAAGAAGCTAAGTGTCGGGAACAATATAAGCTTTGTCAAATTATTTTCTACATTATTTTGTTTTAGACAATCTTGAGAGGGTCCAAAAATGTGTTATGGCCAATGTTAAGGACGTTTACCCAACTATGCACAGTCGACTACGTATATAACACGTAAATAAAATATTAATTCTTAAATTTTATTTAAGAATTAATCATAAATAAAAAATGGACGCACACCTACAACAAACATTATAAACTAAGATAGAACTTAAAATTTAATTAAGTTTTGTTCAGACTGGAAGTGCATGATCGAGGTTAAATCTTTCCATCTTCTTTGCATGTGGAAAGCACATCGTTTATGTTATTCGTTTCGGAATAGAGAGTTGCTTGATTAGGCGCATGATAAAATATTGAAAGAAGTTGACACTTAATTCAAACAACAAATAAAGTAAATTTACTCAAGGGCCCGCAGGGTCATCTGAGAGGAACTTCTTCTTTACTACTTAGGCCACTTTAGTCTTTGGATTCTTTTTAAAATTATGTGGGAGAACATTGCAATTGGATTGTATACATTAATGCCACGTGCACACATGGAAACATGTTTCTGCAAACATTGTTTGTAAAAAATTTTCCGACCTGTTTCTTTGTTTTCTAAATGTTTCCAAATAGTTTCTGAAATGTTTCAGAAACATTTAAAAAACATTTAGAAAACAATTTCTGGCGTTTTCAGAGAAAGAAACAATGTTTCCTCCTTTCCATTTCAAATTCCGACTTATTGGGAAACATTCTGTACCAAACCTTGGTTTTTAGGGGTAATGATCATAAAGGTGACTTCAAATAGTAAAGAAGACATTAAATTACATAATTCATAATTGGTGTTATCGTACTCCTGCTAGGACACAAATGGGATGGGTACAAATTTGTATCTTTTTGCAGGCTCCTTTTCATGTAAATTGCTGTTTCTTCGGGATCAATACAGAAATGACACCGCATCTCCTTTCCCAATTGATTAACATGCATGATTTTAGTTAACGACGAATAAAAATAAATTGCAGCAGCATTCCTCAAAGTGTAGTCCTTGATGTTTGCCCTAGTGGTAATATGAGACCAGACTAGATTGAACCTTAGTTAAAAAAAAGAAAGAGACGAAACATCAAGTTCAAGAGAATTGGGTATCACTCAATATATTGAGAATCACAAAAAATCATTTCATGTTGACCCATAAGAATACAATGACTATTTCAATTTTTAATAATTATAAGCTTGCTTGTTTGTGCAAGGATAAGGTCGTCCTTACTTTGCACTGTTCGTGATTGTGGGTGAGGTATACAAGAAAGACAGAATTACAAAAATTTTATTCTGAAAAAGAAATGGCTTATTGACCTATAAAATATTATTGATAACCTTGAATCATAAAACAGAAACTAATGTTTTTCTCCCAGTTATCAATTCTAATATAAAATTAAGGGAATATTTGTTAATACTATTTAAAAAAAAAACAACATTAATATATAACTCAAAACATAAAAATATATTTAAAAATTTATTTCGAAGAGGGCCAGAGTAGGGTGATCCGTGGAATCTCTCATCTAATAAAACTGGTCCTCACTTGGAAATAGTTTGCGAAACGCTGAATTACAGTATACATTTAAGTGTTTGTTGGTTGTGGACGCTTCGTGGGAGAGTGAAAGTGGAGAAAACTTTGTGATAGACAAAAAAGTTTAGACAAGATTTATAATTGATTTTTTCCCCTTTTTCTTGTTATACACTGTAATTTTTTTTTCTCATATTGAAATTTCTTGCGAAGTTCAGTGACCACTAATAAGAACTGGGCGCACTTTAAACAATACAAAGAATTCAAAATTTTAATTTTAATCCATGTAATCCATTCAACGTTTTAGTTTGAAATATAACAAATCATACTAATGTTTAAGATACAAATTAACGTTTTTTTTCGGCTTAGGATAATTGCCAGTGTTGTAATATCATGAAATATTTTTAAAAATCCTATTTTTTCGAAATGTATCCATATCCCTCTTTTTTCTTCATATTGGGTACGATGGTACCTTAGTGGTGTAACTAGATTTTCCACATCCCTCTGCACGGAACCATTTTGGTACCATGTCAAAGAGTACACTTAGCGAAGTCTCCAACATTCAATTTCAACAAATACTTGCCGGATGTAAAAAAACACACACTCAGTGTGCAGAAAAGTGTTTGCCAGATTTCTAAAATATAGTGTCTTGAAAAGTCTGGCATTTTAAAAATAAAAAGTAAATTTGTATTGCTTATCAGGAAGAACGGTAGTTCTTCGAGTGACGGCTAAGCAACGAGTCTGTTAGCGACACTCACATATATACAGCTAATGTTGGATCTAGCAAACTATAAGCCCGATTTTGATGTTTGAAGTTGCATTTGAAAGCCCTTTGCCACACTAATACACTGAAAAATGGATTGGCAGGACATCCCTGGGACCTCTAGAGCGGTTTGAAAAAAATCAGAATTTAACATTTCTGGTGATAGCAATTACCACAGAACAAATAGGCTGCCGAAACTTGCGGAAACGTAATCTATGCTTCCATACCTTCCAAACGCTGTTTCACAATGCAAAATCGATGAAGGGGTTCAAAAGGAAGGTTTAGCGCAAAGTGGTTGGTACTGGGGGTTTTGGGGGTCAATTGCGGGCTCCAACAGGTTGGGGTAAATCGAAAATTATTTTGTTGATAGGAGTTACAGCTTTCCAGATACGGCCCAAAATCGTTTTTTTTAAAAATAGGCAGCCTTACAAAATATATCAGTATAAAAGCCCCTTCGGGGTAAAGACAAGAATGATGGAAGATTTCTACTCACAAAAGAAGTTATATTCATTTTGTTAGCTACTCTCTTTGTCACTATTTCGGAAGGATACTAAATCTCCTAATGTTATTACAAAGGAAACACTTCCGTCATAGTGACACAAAATGGATATAACTTCTTTTGTGACTAGAATTCTTGCGCCACTCTTATCTTTAGCCGGAAGGAGGTTTTATAGTGATGTTATTTACGGTTAACTTTATGGTCACGAGCGATAATTTGTCGCTATTTATTTACTGCTAGCGCGCACGTGGTTGGTAGTACTGTCGATATATTGCACTCCACTAATTTGTCCCCGTTAGCAAAAATGAGAAAAATAGAAGAAATTCGTACGTCCCAGAACATCAACAAGTAATATCTTTGTCTTTAACCTCTCAAAAATTTTCACAACTAGGTAAAAAGGTACACAACGAACGTGATTCTACCAAGAGAAAGTGTTATTTGCTGCAAGATCATTTTGTTTCAAAATGTTGGGCTTTTTTCGGAGTTTTGTCCTGAATTTGACAATTTCCAGTTGGTAACCCTATAAGAGGAACCATATACATTTTTATACTTTTGCTATATTTTGTTCCTTTTTTCGAAGTAACAAAAACACGAGTTGATCAGCAAAAATCTAAAGAAAAGCGAAGTATTGTTGACAATGAGGAGTAAACGAGGAAAAGCAGACAAGTATATTTTTAGATACAACATATGTGTTTCTAGACCTAAAATAAGATCTGAATCAAATAATACAAGGTAATTTGAAGTAGATGTACTTATCCCATCGTAATTTGTACTTTCGTCATGGAATTATTTTACATAAATCTCTTCAGCTTTTCATTAAGGCCTTAAAGAGAAAGAAACTTTTTTTTTCATCTAAAAATACACTTGTAAGATTTTGATTGTTTGCCCCTTAGTTGGTGAAGGAGAAAACTCGGATGACTTTTCAAGGGATTGATATTGTTGAACGTCTGCATCTGCTTGAAAATTACGAGAAAAATATAAAAGTAAATTTGAGACAAGTCGAGACGAGACGAGAAGAACTCTTCGAGACGAGAATTGTTTATTTATAAATCAAGAGGGAAGCTCTGTGCTTCTCCTGAAGAGAATACCGGTTTGAAATAACAAGTTAGAGCTGCGATTCTACTAAGAATCGCGAAGACCCCGGTTCCTTGATACCATTCTAACCACGAATGCATTATGTCAATAGGTTGGCAACATTGACAACTGCAGTGCTTAGGTACTGTTTCTGCCAAATTTGGTGCAGCTAAGTGTAGCTGAATGGAAGCAATTTGAGTAATTGATTATTTTTAATAATGGGTTGACAACACTGAGCTACTGCACAAATCAAGACTGTTCTAGTGGATCTATGCTAGTCTGGACAATACCTTTTCAACGACACCTCAATCATCTCTCTCTATAGCTTGTAGTTCTTAAGATTTAATTTCTGGACACGAATAGACGGACTTACGGATAGACACATTAAGTAGGATTAGAATGTTCATTTTTGGTATAGCTTTACTATCCAGCTGCCTAAAGGTACAACTAAACAGTTTTAGCATTTTACAGGAGAGCAAAAACACATGCTTAATAGTATTTATATTTGACGTCCCCCTTTGAAAACATGTCTATTTCAACTAACAGTTCTGGACGCGGAAACATTTTATAAACATGTTTCCATGTTTTCCAAATGTTTCCATGTGTCCAAATCGGCTATCCCGCTTTAGGCTATCCCCAAATCGGACCCAGACCAGGACACAACAACCACCCGCCCCCTAAATAAGCAACCTAAGAAACCGCCAGACATACTTTAATTTGGAACTTAAGAATATGTATGTTATATAATGACATATAAGTGGGATTATGTTAAGTAAATAATATTTGAGCCAGAATGTTAATTACATTGGAAAGGAATTTCTTAAGTGCGACCTTACATTAGCATGGGTTATGTATGTATTATATGCATCAATATCTTCCTTTAGGTCTCACAGTGACGATCTTTTGAATGTGAAGTGTGCTTATTGGGAGTTTCTTCTAAAAAAAATAAGTTGGAATTCAGTTAATCGGCAGTTCTTTGGCTAATTTGGTTATTTTTTTTTTTCTAGGAATTGTTCCCTGGTATTCTGGTTTCTTCATATACATTTACACCTAATTTCCTTGCCTTTACTTTCTGGTTTTCACATCTTGTTTCTGCATCTGTTTAGGAGAACTACTGCTTTCCTATACTATTTCCACCCTTCCTTTTGCTCATGTTTAGGAAATTGGGTGAAGGAATGATTAGACCTAAGAGGAAATGTAGTGTTTAATTTAACTGGACTGAATTAATATGGCTCTTAAAGCGACTTTCTATTATCGATTATAGTACCTAGATAATAGTTCTGAATTGTGAATTAGAACTACTCTTATCTAAGCCTATCCGATGACGACAGTGTGTTACAATTAAGTATGTGGCCCTATTAAGGTATTTACGTTAATTGAGAGAAAACTATTTAGTGCAGGGGTCCGCTATAAGTATTATATATATATATGGACCATCAATTTGCAATTACATTAATACTTTATTCATCTTTAATGGGTTTATTTAATTATTCTTTACTTTGTACGCTTTGTATACTAATCAATAGATTTGTTTTGCCCAGCTGCTTGGACGTACAATTTATAATCACATGAGGAGAACGTTTGGCATAGGTCCCTCTTATGAGTCCCAACGCTGCTCTGGGAAGCACTTAATTCAAACTTATTATGACTAGATGTTATGAAAAGAGAAACTCTAAAACACGGACAGCATTTGACACTTCTGTCGAACTTATTGCCACTACACATGTCTTTTGGGGAGGGAACAAGTATTCTAACCAGGGATTCCTCAATTACTTTGTTTGAGGGGAAATGAAAAAAATGGTTGCCCTGGGAGAATCCCGCTCTTGGTTAATGCTCAAAAGCAACATAAGTGCCATCGAACATAGAACGAATCATGTTAATTTATTCAAGTTTTAATAGATAATAAGGCAATCAATGTTTAATTCATTTATGGTAATAACTCAAAATTCGTATTTTTATTTTGAATTGTGACACTTTTTAAGTAAGGATGCGATATGTATTTATGATGTTTCCAGCATGTGAGCATGTTAAATTCCTGAGGGACAGTTCAATTGTACAAGAGGTCGAGAAAACACCATCTTCCTTATATTCTTAGAATAGTGTAACCACGTTGCTGTTTCAAATGTTCCAGATGTAGGAGGGAGTGTTCCAAGTGTATCTTGTTTCCCAGGTAACTTTCTTGTTGTACTGACACTCCATGAAAATTATGGTATGTATGGAGATGAGTCAGAAAGAACTAGCAAAATTTTAAGTTAATTTGCAGATTCTTTAGTTGAAATACTGCTTATGTTGCCATAATGAACGATTTACAACACCAGGAAAGTTTGAAAACAGTCACACAATATTCCACCCTGTTCAGATATTGCTGCGAAGCTGCAACTTCACGCTTTATGATTATCGATGTTTACTTAATGGAGTCTCGTTCTATATTATTATTATTACCTCTTGCACCGTAAGTAGCTCTATTCTTTTGGATTACATTCTTACTTGGAGTTTGCAGTAGATCCTCAAGTAACAGAAATTCTCACAAATATTGCTGCAAATATATTCTCTGATCGATATGTCTACTTCATCAGATAGGGTTTGAAGGTAAGTGAAGTGAAGTCGCTAAAAGAATGCAAACTAAGTTACTACCAAACGTATTAACGAAAAATACTTCAAAACGTGTGGAAAAAATAAATCGACGAATGGAAGAAGTTTGTCACAAAAGTAAATATATGTGAAGCTACAAATAATGTAAGTGTAAGCTACTGACAAATAATACTGTGTATTCATAACATAACTAGTGCAGATATTTTGCTTTAACTTATTTTTTAAGTGATAGAAAGATCTTATTTAATTCACCGATATGTAAATTTAAAATTACAGGTTAGTGTTTTGACATATAAAAACACAGCGCTCTTTTTTTCTGAGAATCTACTCAGTGTAATAAGATAGTTACAACTCTGCTGTGGTTGGCGCCTTTTAAGAGCTATGGACGTCCGTAAATTGGAGTATCATTTATAGAATCGTGGCTAGTGTTTTCTAACAATACCGGTAATGTTAATGTTTCTTTGATCAGTCATATTTGTGAAGGCTATTTTCTCTCTGAGTGAAGGAAAATTCGATTCCTACGTACTTCTTAAGAATATATTTTGTAACAAGATCCGAAAATCTATTTTCTTGCAGGGCAGCATGATATATCTGATATACTCTTGATGTTAATTTAATGTACTATGAAGAGAATCTTATATTACTTGATTTCTTACTATTACAGCACTGAACCTATTCCTTAATAGTTTGGTAGAAAAGAGATATAAAACTCTGGGCTCTTCTAAAGTATATCTTATACGCACAACAGTGAACAATATATAATACAATCAGTAACGGTTGCTCTAGGAGTCAAATAAATTCCTGCTTAATAGCCATAAACATGATTATCAGAAACAGAAATAAATGTCTTAGTTTTTATACCTCCCAGAATTACGTCTAATTTAATACCTAACATATTTCCCTTTCATTTCTTAGTTACTCAATCACGCTAACCTCACCGTACTTCTCTTTCTTCTTTGTATTTGTAGTTAACTCTATTCACTCATCGTTTAGACATGGCATTACTCACTTATTTCATATCTATCTAATAATGTGTTTATTCGAAAGCACAGTAGTAAAGAAAACATCCCTTTTTGAAACAAAGTTACCGGGTAAGAAAATTAAGAATGTAAAAGCACTTACTTAGGAAAATCAGACGAAGCGGAAAGCGTTTGATTTACTTCTCCTGAATATTTTATTTAAAAAATAAATTAATCGCTTGTATCAAACTCCTAATTATCATGTCAATAAAAACATATGAATATTGTAGATAAACATTTGTATTTTCATTCTGTTATAAATTATATACACGTTTAGATGAATTTATTTGGAGCTGAAACCAAAATAGCCTCCCATGAAATCGGTATAGTATATGAATGCATTAATAGTTGACTTACCTAGGTATAACGTAAATATTACTTTTAATAGTTAATAATTTTTGTATCCAATACCTTTAAATTTGATGTGAAAAGAATGAGGAAAATAAACTTCATGTCATTGGCAACCTTGGAGTACTTGAGAGTGAACTATGCGAACTTATCTGTAAAACTCTTCTCTGCATCGAAACACATTAACTCACAACGATGCATGAAAAATTGTACAAAATGTTCACATTGTCTGTATTGTCCATTTTATAGAATTACTATTCATCCATGTATACTTTATCAAATAGTTTAAACGAGAACTCAAGGATATAAATTCTCAACAACTATTGATTTCGTTCAAATACAATCAACATATTTTTAATGAAAAATGTCAATCTTTATATCAAATTGAAATTACTTTTAAACAAGTTTCCTATATGCATATAAAATCTTGGAGTGTAACCCCATGACACTAAGTTTAAACATTCACGAGTATTCATATTCATACAAAAGATGTTCCTTATTTATATTTTTTCACTTACTGACTTCCAGAACTCCGATAACCATCAAGCGGAATGGTCATATGTTGTATCTGAAATAGCTTTTGCTTCATATTTTTCTACTTGTCAGAAGGTAAATTATTACGATTTAGTCAAATGTAATTAAAATCTTTATGGAGTTCCAGAGTGAAAACGACAACTTCAGCTATAAAACCGCTAGAGAAACAAAAATTCTCACGATACTTCAAGTTTCGTTTCACAAATACTTTCAGCTCATATATGTTATTCTTCTTATTTTAGTACATGATAAGAATTTCTGTATCACGGAAAGAAACACGAATAACATTTTATCCAATAAGAAATTAATAAGGAATATTAAAATTACAATATAAGATATATAAACAAAACAAAGACTTTAGAAATTCCAATATATTTGTAATATTCAAAACGTTTGTAATGCGTTTAGTTAATTGAAGGTCTTTATAAACATAATACGTTGTTCTTAACTTAAAATTGTTGAAGAAATACTCGAAGAAATCCAATGGTGTTAGGTTTGGTTAAGTATGTACAACGAAGGAACATTGTTAAGTTTTTCTCTTGAGTCTGACATGCTAATATAGTAATTAAAATGTTAAGTCTTAATAGAGCATTGCAAACATTATAAAAATATTTTCCCAAGATATATTCTGTTCGATCAAATGTTTCGTGTTCTAATTTTTGATTAGGTCCTGGGTCTGGTTTAGAACTAACTATTAATTTGATTTAACAATGGTAAGTAAAATGTATAGGGTAAGAAGTTAAACAGGCTCTAGATATAGTTCTAAGTGTTTGTATTAATAGTGAATACGTTGCTTTAGTAACAGTCAGAGTAAATAAAAATTGCTACAATATAAATGTATATGCAGAATTATTCAAATTTTGAGTAACAAGGTATTATATACATCGAACAACAACATTTTAACCTTTTTTTCTGATTCTATTTTAAAACTGAATCTGAATCTGAATCTAAGCAGGGTTTTGCTTAACATATTTTGCTGGCTACTTTGATGAGTTAGAATTTTGACTACAACGTTCACAAAATACTATATTTTCATATTCTACGCCAAAATGTCTTTAATATTTTTAGCTCAAATAGTTCACTAATATATAATTTGGAAAATGTTTGATATATATATATATATCTTGAATCCTTCTAAATGGTGATGTGCTAGTGCAACTCCGTATAACTGAAAACACTAAGGTTCTCAAACCTGCTATTATTCGCTCACTGATTGGAGTCAATAATCATGCAGTAAGGTAACGTTATTACACAGAGCTAAAGGAATCACTGCAAACAGGAATATCTGTATCAGATTAAAACAATTCTTATTCACCATTCTTCTGTAATCTGCACAGTTTCATTATTGTAAGTTCAAGTCTCTGTATTCGATGGTGAAACTGTCCATGTTTCGCATCGTAGTTGCAAACAATTTTGTGACTCTGAAGTCAACATAGGAACGTGGTATTGAACAATTTATTAAAAGATTTCTCCGTCATCCAAATTTATCATCTATAGCTTTGGGACTAAAATATTTGTTGTTTGCCTAGTAAGGTCATAGCTTACATATCGGGCATGAAGATAAACTTTTAACTGATTATGACGGTCTGAATACAATGCTTATTTGATTGTTATTTTTATAAATATGTTTTTCCGTGTTTTAAAACTTTCACCCCTTATGTAGTACATATTGTTAATGTTACATTAATTAACGAATTCGATCAAATGAAATTGCAAAACTATATTTCCATACAGTTTCATTAAGGTAAACCAACTTATTTAGTTATTAGAAGTTAACAAAACAGGCATATACCTACCTAAGTATAGTGTCCACTCAAAAACTGCCTCATAGAGTAAAAGCATTATACCAATACAGGAAAATAAGAATGTACAATAAAATTAAGAACGCTATTGATTTATAGATGTGTTTAAAACAGAGCAACAACGTTTTGATAATGTAATCCGGAAAACTTACTTTTTATGTTCAACTTTACTAATGTCATTACTTGTTTAAGATGTCCTCGTAATTGATTATCTTTAGGGCACTGATAGTTATGCATATTGCAATGCATATACAGGTGCATATTTCCACGATGTTTATTTTTTGATAATGCTTGTAACATATTCAAATTCATATATGAATCATTTAACAAAACACCTTGCATATTTCGAAGTCGAAGCCAGTACAAAGATAACAATAATAGATGATGTTAAAAATGCGCTGAACAAACTGTAAAAAAAACGAAAAACACGCTTTCTTACGTTTTAGGGCTCTTTATGATGTTAAAAATTCGTTGAACACACTGTAAAAATGAAGGTTTCTTACATTTTCAGGACACTTTCAAAAGCGTGTTTCAAAAGTATACCAATTTTGTAATAAAGTGCTGTCAAAGAGTTCGAATTTGTGCCATTACAAGTTCTACATAAATCGGAACACTATTTGAACATATTAAAAACACTATATTTCTAAGAGCCGGTTTTTTTTAGCGTTTCGAGCACTTTTGTAGCACTATTAACGGAGCACTTTTATCTCACTTTTTGTACATTTTTCCAAGCACATTACACCCCAATAATAGATCACATTAAATTCTTTTTCAATTTTTATTTTGCACTTCCTCATTATTTTTAAAGAAAATAGAGGGCTCAGGTACTTTATAGTAGTGTGACTTTTGTGCTTATGAAGCGAGGTTCTAAATGCACAGCCTTGAAGAAGAGTTTATTATGCATTATTTATCTTTTTATCAGGTAGGTTGAAAGGAGTGTTGAGATGCCAATTTAACATAAATTGTAGGTTCCATTCTTAGAAATTTTCAAGTTTGCTAAGGTGCTTAATCAAAATTCAACTTCAACTTCAACGTTCGAACTATTTTCCAGTTTAATAATTTAACTCTATACAAACTGCATAGGTAAACAAATTAAACTATACATTATTCCAGTTTTTGAAAACCGTAGTTGCAGCCTAAGCTTATATCGTATGGGGAATGACGTCACTATATCAATTAAATAGAATTTTATGGCCTCTAGGCATCTAAGGCTCAGGTCAGGACAGGGGAGGGAAATGATTTTGGAAGATGTTGGCCAGGGTTTATGTTGAAGGTGCCATCCTGGCATTTGACTGTTGTGTCTGAGGAAAATCCTGGAAAATCTCAGTTAGAATGGTCGTCCGCTGGGATCGAAACCACGGCCTCTCAAATGCAACAGCAACACTCTATCACTCAGCTACGGTGGCTAGGTACGTATAATGTGTGTTGTCTTATCCAGCAATTTACTTACCATTTTAAGACATCACCAAAAATTCTCGTTATCAAGAATATGGACGTAGAGGATAACAGAATTTTACTATGAAGCAATTTGTCTATTAGCAATAACCTCATCATATATTCCTTGGGATAATTGATCATTTATTAACCAATTACCTGGTATGAAAGTCTCTTTAAGTAGGCATCTCTGGTAACACCTAAAGAAAATACTCAACCTCGATGTTACAAATAAAGGGTGTTCCTGAAGTTTAAGTTCAAAGGAAACCATGTGAAATATTTTGAAAATTTAAATAAAGCTTTTATTTCTTAAATTTCTTTCTTATCGTGAATATTAGAAAATCACAAAATATGACACTCACGTTCCTGGGCAATATTTATAACCCAAGGAGAAGAACAATTATAAAAGAACAATTCATTCATTAACAAAAATAACCTGTTAATATATTCACCTTTTCTGAAGAAAGAAGAGTATTTGATTATACAAACAAGGAAAATTTAACTAACCAAAACAAGAAATTTTCTATAATCAAATCAAAGAAATAACTTAAATACATACCTTGTCATTAGACAAAATTTTCAAAACTTCCTTTTCGTTTGGTTTTCCTTCATTTAATCAGCAAACTATCATGAACCATTCTAATAAAATTTTATTACACAAAATTTTATTCGAAATAGAATTTTAAAGGATACGACCTCTTTCTCATAGGATACTGCAGGTTTTCACTAAATATGGTATTTTAGTATTTCAAAAAAGG
>JAGDQP010002234.1:0-107822 GCA_022664845.1 Lepisma saccharinum
CTTACATGAGAATACAGTTTTAAGTAAATATTTATTGTTTTTGAATTTAATACACAAGAGTTACACTTTCCTGAGCATCTACTGGTAATGTAGAAAAGACCATTCTATAAACAATGCGAGTATATATAAAAGATAAATACATTCGGAAACTACAAAAATTAATTACCCCGTTTTATATTAGAAAATCTAAAAAAAAAATACTTTAGGGATAAGAGGAGATTCGAACTAAGGACTCTTTACACCAGAAGTCCCAAGTCTAACCACTACGCCACGAGGACGTTCCTATATCAAGGCTTGATAAGCATTCATTAATTCACCGTTCACTTGACAGTCTTCACTTCGAAAATTAAATGAGATTTTATAAGTTTTTTCGCTCCATTTTGGGGAATATAATAGTTTCTGTCACATGATTATATAGCGCATGCATTATATCTGAATCTTTGTTTGCGTAATGTTCATTTGAGTCAACGTTTCTCTATTTTCAGTTTCAGGTAGCGCTAAAGATATGGACTGTTTCGGCGAGCGAAAACAATTTCCCTTTTTATCCTCTAAATTTCCCTGCGAATTTCCCTATGTTGTCAAATTTCTGATTTTTTGACTTAGAAATTTTTCGACTATTTCTCAATTTTTAATATTTTCTTTCTAGTTTCGTTATTTATTAATATTTCTGTGACAAAATTTCAGGAAATATTCATTTTTACATACTTTACAAGTATAACAATTAAGCGAACGTCAAAAACTAAGGAGAAAAATATTATTTGTCAAAAACTGTCAAATAAAGACATGCGAAAAATTTTTTGAGCATGAGTGTACATGACGTCTAACTCTATACTGATAATATTTTGGATCCAACCTGTGGTTCTCTAAGTCTGATATACGATAAATATGAGCTTGTAATGATGTTTATAATTAAATGCTTAGTTTTTGTACGTTAATTTGTAGAAATAAGGTAACATTAGTCAGAATTGTAAACTTTGCAAGAAAGTCTTTGAAAATAGAGACCTAGGATCGTCATCAAACGTTCTTTAAGGGGTTAAAGTACGTACAATTAACACCACTATAAATTATCCCCTTTTGAAGCATTACTCAAATAGTCATCGACAGCATAAATACCTTGATTAACCAACAAACCGTATTGCTCAGATTTCAGTTTATGTTTTCACTAGTGTTCAGGTGACTAGGTAGGTTATTGTCCAATCTGGTACACAAAAAGTGAAGTCTAAAATTAGTAGTTGCGAAGTTTTGTGTTTCTTCAAATATATTTCTATTCTTCTTACATAGAATTGGCTACTGAATACCGTTCTTATTAGAATTGGCGACCGTTGTGACTGAACTCGCTATTTCAACTACTATGGAAGCAAATAGGATGGTAACAAAGGACGACTTTCGTGGCAAATGGCTTCGCGTGTCTTACGCAACACCATGATCGCTGCGAAAGCCATTTTACAAGTACTTGCGGAGTTACGAAATATCATGCGATGTACTCCTTGTTTCAGCAAAGATGTTTAACAGCGATAAGAAAATCAGTTCCCTTTATTTTCTTATCAAACCTTGTATTATAAATCAGAATATTGTTAGTTTTAGGTGTAATACTATGATTTTTAAAAAGGTATGAAGTTTGTTAAGATATCCATTTCTAAAACGATCTGTCAGTGACTTATTTTTCTCTTTTCTGTGTGTTTAGGTGTATATAAACATGAGGAAGGAGAAGCTCTTGGAGGCCATGCAATCAAAATCCTTGGTTGGGGAAAGGAAAATGGTGTTCCATACTGGCTCGTCGCGAACTCGTGGAATTTTGATTGGGGCAATGGAGGATTCTTCCGTATATTGCGAGGAAGCGACGAATGCGGGATTGAAAGTCAGATATCTGCAGGTGTACCAGTTTAATTTAGTTCAGTCAATTAAGAGAAAAGAATTAAGTCTTCAGATTATGTGATATTTTTATAACCCTGGAAAATACGTGTGGCAGTTTGTTTTGCACTGAGTGATTACGTAAATGCTCGATTATTAAAGTGTGATTTTTATTAACTAGTTTTACGTTTTCTTCTTTAGAAACTCATTTTTCATGATCTTATATTTTATTTTACTCTTTGCTATTCGAAAATATTCAGGGTAAATTAATTCTTAGCATCTTTTAAAGGCTTTTCTATATTATACTGTATTTTTTGTGAGAATTCATGTATAGCATTTATAGGGGTTTATTTTATACTGTTTTTTAGTAGCATCCACCAACTCTAGCCATCTTTTCCCCAATAATGGCTATGATTGTAAAATAGGCTTGTCATCCTTACAAGGTTATTAAAGGTCTTCACTTCCAAAGTTATCAGTCACTTGGTACCAGAATCAGAAGTGTTTTGCAACGTTTATTGTTCTTTTTGTTATTGTGTTATGGTTGTTTTGTTGTATGGAGATGTCAAGTTATTTTTCATACATGAATGAGATATATTTGTATCTTGTTGGAAACTAATGATTACAAGAATGTTGTATACTGAAGTGTGTGGAATATTTAGTGCAATTCTTAAGTAATTTTCCCCGTGTTTCTCTCTACTCGTGTGGTCAACATTCGCCATTGTAGTGTGATAATGACTCTCATTTGTGGCCAATACAAATCAGTTATAATAAGGTACTAATCAGTCATATATGTGTATGAAACAGGTATATTAGGACATAATAGGTACTCGAGTATTTGCTAAATAAATCAAGTACATATACAAATGGACGACTCATTATGAAAATTTAATTTCCAGTCGTCAGTATATCATGGTATTGATCTATGAACTAAGTCTACTAATTAATTGTTAGTAAACATTGAATAATTGTTTTGTATAGAAGAAATGTGAAACTATATTTCACCGGTTATGATTATAATAGTAATGTAAAGCGTGTTTCGGCTCTAGAAACTGCTTTTAAAACAAGTGTTCAAACTTCATTGAAGGACAAAAGAAGAATGTCCGTAGTCAGTTTGAAAGGAAAGGTTTGTTGCGACATTCAACACAACTGTTACCGAGCATTTGTTAATAATAATCATATTTGTTCAGAGTGGCACTGACGTACATTGCACTCTTACGTAGGCTGGAAAGAACCTTTTTATACCACCGAAATGAAGTGTTTCCTATTGGTATGCCAGTGTGTATAAGTTTTCTGATCCATATCCATGAATTGTCTTGTAGAATTTTTGCAGTGCGGAAGCTGTAGAGGCCGATCTTTGATGCCAGAGAAGAGAAACAGGGAAATTTCTTTCACGAAAGTTAAAAATGACAGTTTTTCTGAAAACCGGTTTAAAAAAATAATTTGTAAAAAACTATGTATGCAAATTAATAAAATAAATGCAAAATTGTTACATATGTTGTTCATGTGGACACACAATTTACGAAAGTACAGTGTATTATTACTGGAAGTACTAGCAGTTCATTTATTTGTTATATTCTTTATGTTTAAGAAATTCAGCGTTTTATTTTGTTTTTGTGGTTTGTAGCAATTCTGTGGCGTCATTACTGTGTTCGTAAGAAAATAATGGAAAAGTGTCTCATTGTTGTAAATCATGGTAGCATCCCTGCATTTCCTTTACGTACCGGATGAAATCTTTCAGGATGTCTGTTTTTTCTGGAATTTCATCCCTGGACCTGCCGCTATGAGCTTAATCCATAGTGAGAATTTAAGGACTATCTTTCTTATTTTAAAAAAAATATCAGAATGTAATCACAAATTACAGTGGAAACTACGTCGCTGCGTATATTTAATTTTTAAAAAAAATGTTTGAGATTATTTTTGTCTAACGTCTACATTGACAAACTGATTTTAACATTCGACCGAGGAGGTACATAAAGATATAGTCAAAATCGAAAGATGCACAGACAGTAATTAAAATCGTAGTAGGGAAGTGGATCGACCACTTGAAACATTGCTAATTTCAACGGTTTTGAGCAGCAACGATGGACAGATATTGTAACCATGTTAGAGAACTACAGTGTATATGTATATAGGTAAACCATTCCGCCCTGATTGGCTGAATGGTGTATGACGAAAAATGGAAGTGTAGCAAAGAGTTTCCGTTTGGAGAAATCAGTGTTATACTAAGATTGGAAATCGCCAGGTAGCTAGCGACAACTGCAACCAATCAGGGCACGTCATGCTATTGCAGTGCCTCTTGCGACAGGGGAAATTAGCAGTCACGCAGAGGGGTCCATTCCCAACAAGTGAACAAAATTGATATTCCATTGCGTTGATGACGTCAGTTAAAAAGATTTTGAGGGTATCTTTAATCCTACGGGTAAGGTGTTGGCTTACTTCTGCAAGGATGTCCTACATTTTTCTTTAAAACATGAGCAAGAGCAATACCAGTTGTGCTGTTGCACTTCGTTCTAATTATAGTCGTAAAACAGGAGTAAGGGCTGATTTACATGCACGCTTGCGTTGCGTACTTTGCTTGCGATTAGAGTGAGTAGCCAATTGAAGCACGTGTTTTATTACGTAATACGTAGAACACGCTATAAAACACGTGTTTCAATTGGCTATTTATCCAAATCGCAAGCGTGTTTGAAAGTGAGCCGTAAAATATTTTAGACTTCACTAGGCCATGATAGATGGTACCGTTTGAAGTTTGGCTCTCATATAACTGTGAAATTAAAAATATTTATCGCATTCTACTAACAATTTAGAACCAAACCTGTCACACTATTCTCCAGGCAACGACTGATTGCTTGTGCATTTAATGTCGAAGCGAATTGTTTCGTGTTGCGTCCTCCTGACACCAGGAGAGCTACCGTCGCTAAGATTTCCCCATCTGGGGCTCGCTGAGTCATACATGGATCTTTGATTCCCGACAAATTCCTACCAGTTACATCATCCGCAAAGGAATATGGAAATTCAAAACTGTTCACTGTTGTTCGGAATGGATCCCTCTGAGAGAACTACCAGAATTGGCTGAGCTAAATACCAAAGATAATATGGGTGAAAACAATACAAGTGTAATTATAGTAGTTAGTGAATGAATTTGGTTGCGGTGATTTACTAGAGCATCCGTTGTTTCAATCTAGATGATGACATTGGATAGAATTAATGTAGGATGGTTTCTAATACATGTGAAACAATATTTCTTACGTCCGAAGGATGGGACCTGCACCTTAACGAGGATTCCAAACTATTACGTTCAGTGTATCGAACCCAGGACCCCTTGATTACAAACTGACGAGTTAAAATCACTGATTCACCGAGGTCACGTGAAGACAAATATTTTGTTTACCTTTTGCTTTCTTTGTGGCAGGGTCTCTGGAGAAAGACAGCTGACATTTCTTCGTATCCTAGACATGTTCATTTGGGTTGAAAACTACCTACTGCCTGTTGTATAACTTGGATCTCTAGTTCATTGAGGTATCGGATGATACAACGCGCCACATAATGATGTGCATTGTCGTCAACAAATAGCCTAAGGAACAATCTGTTTTCCAAGAATGTCTTGGATGTAACGATTAGGCGTAAGAGTTCTACCCTCCACAACATGGGCTATTCAGGCAGTCAAACGGATCTCTCCCTAAACAATAACCACCTGCAGAGAATGCTATCCGTGATGAAAATTTGCATGCTGAATATATTTCGCCAGCCCTCCTCCACGTACTTTCTTTTCTTATCTGGAGATTGGAGACAATCGGGAATCCTCTGAGAGAGAACTCTTCCGCACTATTCGTTGCTCCAATCCCGATGACCTTCCTGAGTATGCCAATATTGCAGATTCAGTTGTAAGTAAGTGGGAGGTCTTCTGGAGATCCATGTGGCGTCATGTAGCTTCTTACAATACAACCTCTCACTTGTTCTAACCGACTTCTGGTTTCGAACGCAATGGTGCAGCGTTGCGCATAATCTGAGGAAGCAAGAAATGGACATTTGTTGCAGAAATTGACCTCCTCAGGCCTTCCAGAATACGAAATCAGTTGCTGGTACCTCTGCACGATAAGCGAAATCGTAGTCAGCAATTTTTTTAAACTATGTTACGGGTGCTTCACCCATCCTTGACTACGACTTTTCTAGCAGCCTTCTTGGGACTGGGAGTCGGGCCACATGAAAATATTTTCTTCTCACAGCATGAATAGCGTTTGGGTACCTTAAATAGGTCCATAGTACACAATAGTGTTAAAATGGACATTATATATAGAATTTTCCACATTCTTCTACTGTTGTGGTTTCTTGTTTGTTTTTTCACCTCAGTGTATATAACAGTATGTACAGGTCAAATTACATGAGTGTTTCACACATTCGTTTCTATGTGACACCTAGAAGAAAAAAACACTCATTTATGAATGGAACTGAATGCAAAATTCAATTGGCTTCAAACTTAATTTCATTTTCATAATTGTGATCCCCCTACATGTGATCCCTCTACTATCAAGTAAATATGTCCATGCCTCCAGTATGTTAATCAGAAAGTTGAACTGTGTTCTTAGATGGAACCTATTCCTGAAGTTAAACTAAAGCAGTTCCATTTTCCAAAGAAAAGAAATTTTGCCAAGACTTTTAACATCTATCTGATATCCGTACAAAGAACGAGCCGTTTTACGATTGGTTTTAGAAGCATTGTGCCTTCGAGATAGACTCGTATATTGAAAGGACCGTGTAAGAAAATCACAATAAATGGATACAAGTTTCTTTTTTATATTGGTACAGGCAAATGTTAGTTGAAAGCCTCACAACCTCGTCAAGGTCTTGCCATCTGTGAGGGCCACTATTGTTTTTAAAGTTGGTAGAGGGACGCAAGATGATTTGTACCTTACCATCTTGCGCCGGAGAACCAACTCACACAGCATTTGCTCGACTGTGTGCACGGCTGTCTTTCTCTCAATCTCTCTCTTTTAGAAGTTAACAGATGCTTCACTAAACCTGACTTGGCAAACCCCTTGCTATTTCTGGTGCCATGATAGCGAGACGCTTGCCGGGTACTCTTTAGCAAATCATTTGTTAACTTCTGGGATACCGCGATAGTTGTCCCGTCGCGATTACCGACAAATGGCTTTCCAAAAACTGACTTGGCAAATACCTTACTATTTCTGAAGCCATGATAGTGAGATCATTGCCGAGTACTCTTCAGCAAGCCATTTGTTTACTTGTGTCGGACGCGCGAGAATGTATGTAAGTGAATATTGAAAAAAATGTAGTCATACATTCAGTGGTCAATAATAGGGTATTGTTAATAAAATATTGCTATTGTGCTTCTTTGCGTGGTTAGTACATCGATACTTGACTGTTGTTAGCGCTTCTAATTGTACTGTACAACAATGCAGTTTGCTTCAACTGAAAAGTTTTGATTTTTATAACGTCAGTATGTTGAATGCCGAAAATCAGAGGTGCTAATCTGTATAACTCTACCAAGTCAAACCATGAAAGCCTTAAGCTTAAAAAGAAAGTACACGCATGACACAAAATTTATAATGTTGTACAGAAAGACCTACAAAAATGTAATTAAGGAAGCCAAGAGACTTGACTACTGCAACCTAATCAAATCATCGGAGAACAAAAGCAAAGTGAAATGGAAAATTAAACGTGAAACAAGCAGTAGTGACTTTTCAGCAGACAATCCAGAGCTTCAACTTCCTAATAATGAAATATGCAGAGATCCTAAAGAATGGACATTTCCGGTAGTATTTTTTTATTGCAATAAAAAATTCTTCTATTAAAGCAGACTACGGAAAACATTTTCTTTTCTTTCTGTGTTGAATCTATCAAGAGTTATAAAGACTTGCTTCAAAAGAGTCTCAGCCTTGCGCTTAATCGGGCGCCGCCATGTTATGACGTAATCAGTCTTCCGACTGCTTGTCATTGACATACAAATGATATTTGATTTGTTAGTATTGTTAAAAAGAGATCGCAAAAATGAATCGAAAGAAATAGTATAAGTGGTGAATAGCGTTTCTGTATGCCTTAACACGTCATTTAGTTCGTTTTATTCATTTAAAATTGATTTTTACTTTCAATACTTTTTAAGATATTGATATAGTTTGGTAGCTTCAACACTAATTTATATCAGCTCTTTTTTTTTCATTTTCATGATTAAATCAGATATCTTCTAATAATGCTCTTTAGAACTCTTGTATTTAAAAAGAATTACCTCTTTTTTCTGTAAAAAAAAAAATGTGGGTTTTTAATCCGACAATCGTATACTTTTTTAATGAACGCTAGTGAAGTATTTTTCAAGAACTTAAAAAGGCATGAATTAATAGTGCTCGTTACTGCCATCTGTTAACAATTTAACGTACTTGTAGGCCGTGAATATATTGAATAGTTTTAATATGTCATTGTATAAAATAATAATAAAAGCATGTAAGAAACAAAAACGTAAATTGAAACTTTCACATTGAAGTTACTCTTGCGTTTCGTGAAGTAGAATAAAATACGGCCATTGATAGGATTCGAACAGTCTTAGGTGAAAGTATAAAAAATTAAAAGTTGCATGCGCTAACCAACTGAGCTAAATTTACAAGATTTCAAAAGTTGCACGAACGAGCGATAAGAAAAACATTGCAAGTTAAGACTGCCCCCTGTCTATGTTTCGAGCAATTTCTGTTATTAAAAACATGTTTTGGTGTTTAAACTTATTGAAGTGTGTTCTGCAGATTTGTACATTAATTATTTCGTTAAGTGATGAAGTAAATGTTCTTTCTCTTTTTTGTCTTCAAACTTCTGAATAAGGAACGAAACATAGGGAGAAGCATATAGCTACGGAAATACAACGGATTGATTACGTCAAACCAATCAGAGGATAATTTTCGTTGTATGACGTAGGAGATTGAATTCTCAGTATTTCATGCTATATTTCTACGTAACGGAAAATCGTAGCGCTGAAATTTAAAAAAAAAAACATTATATGTTATTTAATCCGATGTACACAAACAAACTGTAAAATATATAAGGACGGGGAAAACGGAAATGTCCATTACGGAACAATGTAATAGTTACTTTAGTACTATTGCCAATAACGTAATGAGTGCACGTCCTTTACCTTCTGATGTTAGGTTGAATTTATTATTAAGAGGAGTATTAACATTATTGTTTATCCATTGTCCACAATAATTGACGAATCTCTTAATCGTGGTGTCTTTCCTGATATTCTAAAACGCTTATTTGTGACACTTCTTCACAAAAAGGGACAGAAAAACAAACTTATAAACTATGGGCCTATCTCTCTCTCTCCTAAATTTTCAAAAATATTTTAATTCTTAATGAGTAAAACGTTAATCTCTTCCTTGAAGTCGAATAATAATATTTCTCTATCCCAAAATGGTTTTCTTAAAGGTAGATCAACTGTAACTGCTTTATCAGCAATTTTAGAAGACGTGAGTACTAGTATAGACTGTAAAAGCTATCCATTTAGTATATTTTGTAATGTTAGCAAAGTCTTCATGTGACTGCGTTGATCGCTCATTACTGCTGTCAAAACTCAATAATTACGGAATAAGAGGTTTGGCCAATGAATGGTTTAAAGCTTCACAAGAGATCACAACTTGTAGAAATTACGTATCAATATAAGTCTATCTATTTCCACAAAGCTACTTCTGAACCAGAACCTGTAACCATTGGAGTACCTCAAGGTTCTGTCCTAGGCCCTTTACTATTTCTTATTTATATCAATGACGTCCAATAGTACCTCATAGGGAAAAGTAGTTTTGTATGCAGATGATACAAATATTATAATTAAAGATAAAAGTATCAGCGAATTACAGAAGAAGATATAACAGCTTCTGAATTAGAAAAATGGTTCCTTCACAATATTTTAGTCTTCAACACAAAAAAACTAAAACTGTATATCTCTTTCCGTCCTCGTTTACTTCTAGTAATCCTCCCCAAGTAACTATCAACAACGAAAATACCGATTGTGGGGAAACAGCCAAGTCTATATATATATATATATATATATATATATATATAGACAAGCTTCCATGGAAGAAACAAATCTCAACCCTTTGTATGAAGCTTTCATTTTCCAATTTTCCACCTGTATCATACGTTCACTAGCACCTGGTTTAGATAAAGTTACTACTCATTAGCTATACTGTGCCATTTTTTTTTCTCCCACATTAAGTATAGTATATCCTGAGGATCATCTAGGGACATCTCTAGACTACAAAATAAGGTAATACGAATGACAAACTCTCCAAATCGAAGTAACTGCAGGAACTTGTTTCGAACGCTAAACTTACTAACAGTTCCATATATATTTGAAGTCTCCAGCACACCGGAGTATGTAGTCTAACTTGGACTCTGCCTTTTGAGTTGATTCATGCTCCAGGAACAAAATGCCTTTTCGGAATCGCCGTTTTTCTGTACAAATTATACATTTTCAGCGCCGGCGTTGGTGATCGATCGTGAGGCCTGAGATGTCAGGCTAGTGTATGACGTGTTTAACTATTTATTTATTTAATTAATATACATTGATGGGCCCCAACGAGCATAAGCTCACAGTAGGGGCAGTACAGATGTTTATTTTTCATATATATATATTTACATCCCTTTTTCAAAATAACATTGATTTCGTCCAAAAGCTCTGTTTTCAAATTGTACTCCTCTTCAAGAATAAAATATTGGCCGTTGTTATTTCTTAAGCTGGTATTAATGTTGAAAGTGTGTATACAAAAAAACAAACAAAAAAAACTAAAGTACAGGATGAGCACAAAAACAGTTCCTTGATTTAACACAGATATAGAGAGTAACTTTATTGGAATATTCTTGCACGTTATTGGCTACAGCATCAATAGTTTCAAAGTTTCGTGTAGTATCGGTTGGTATCACACACATAATGTGCGTCCCAAAACCCAGCAAAGATCGGTGCAATAACTTAAATCGGACCTCATTCAGCATATCCCGCTTGATCGAGTGTACAGCTTCTGAATGTTCCTTTCTCTGATGATCACAGATGCACATCCTTTCTCAATAAAATGTTTGTTACCACTGCAAAATGGACTTGTTAGTAGGCGGATCAACACAGCACGGTTTATTCTGTGTTGCTCTGAAGTGAGCGCCATCTTGGATTTCTCTTTTCTCTGGCGGTGAAACGAGTGCTCAGGGATCTTGTGGGAGAATATTTTTTTTTTTTAGTTAGTATATGTTCGGTCACCATAATTTTAACATTCCAATAAGTTTTGATTTTATAAGTACTTTGAATCAAACAGTGCTTTTGTACTCAGTGTACAAACCAATTCACGCGTTATTTTTCAAATTCATTTAAATTCACAGAATTGAGCGTTTTGTAGTCCAAATGCAAAAGCCACATTTTCAATTCGACGCACACTCTAGGAACAAACGTGACTTTATGCCTTCGTCGTCTTTTTAAAGAAAAATATTGAAAATTTTCCTTCATTACTCTCCTAGGCCATACGTATCTACCTTTGACTGTGATTTTTTTCTTTTTTTGCCCATAATTTTCCCTTTTAAGATTTCCTACCGTCCGTCGTCGGCACAGTTCTCCTATGAGAGGACAAGCGCGGCAAGTTTCCCAAATATTTGAAGCATTCAATAATAAAACCATTATATAAAAAGGGATCAAAAGCGGATGTCAACAACTATAGACCGATTTGTCTGTTCTCAAAGTTCTCCAAAAAGGTCGAGAAAATTATCCGTAATAGGCTATACAAGCATTTAAAAAATAATGATATATTCAGTTCGCAGCACGGTTTCATCAACAAAAAGTCCACAGAAATGGCCGTATATGATTTCCTGCATAAAGTTACACGCGATATCGATAATGGAAATTATCCTATAAGCATTTTCTGTGACTTAACAAAAGCCGTTAACAAAAGATTAAATGTATCGTTCGTTTACTCAGAAATTCAAACTATATCTCGAAAGCACCTTTCCTTCTACCACAAGAATAGTAAATAGAACTGTCAAAAACACATGGATCACAATGGTCATTCGGGTGGCAAGTATTAATATAAAGGATCTATTTCATCTTAGCAAACGTTCAAATAATCAACACCTTTTGGCATACTATCAAGAATATAAAAGAGGGTATAAAAAAGTCATTATCGAAGCTAAAAGAAACTACTATAATTGTAAGATGAATAAAGACAATAACAAAACTAAAGAATCGTGCGATATAATTAATTTTGAATTGGGGAAGAAAAATAAAGGGTTTAAGAATATAAAGTTAAAAGCATAAAATAATAAAACAATTAGGGAATAATTTGTATGGGAATCAAAACTTGTATGGGAATATTTAAATCATCATTTTCGTACTGTAGCACAGAAAGTGGAACGTAATATTCCGAAAACAAAAAATGCTACCCATACAAAACTTTTAAATTCCGTAACTAATTCATTCTTCCTTGCACCAATCACACCACATAAAATAATCCAAGTGGTAAGTAAATTCAAGAATAAAGCGCCAGCAGGAATAGGTGAAGTCCCGCAATTCCTATTAAAAAAGTGTATACATATTATAGCACCTGCATTAGCTGACATATTTAACATGTCACTTGAGCAGGGAGTCTTCGCTGAATCACTGAAACTCTCACTAATCAAGCCTATGTTTAAGAAAGGAAATAGAGGTGAAGTGGATAACTACCGACCTATATTTCTGGCCTGCACTTTTACAAAAGTAATTGAAAAAATAGTATATAAACGACTTAGGAGTTTCATAAACAAGCAAGGTATTATTTCAAAATCGCAACATGGCTTTAGAAAGGGTAAATCCACTCTTACTGCTATATATGAACATATTAAAGTAGCAGTAACCGCTATTGGTCAAAAAGCAAATCCGGTGAGCATCTTCTACTATCTCTCAAAAGCTTTTGATTGTGTAGATCACGACATACTTCCTACTAAACTAGAGGAATGTGGTATTAGAGGAGTTACTTTAGACTGGTTTAAATCATATCTGCGAAATCGCCAACAAGTGGTTCAAGTTCCTTACATGGATAGAAATTCAAATCCTGTTTTTAAAATAAATTCTAATGAGTGTATCATCAGAAAAGGTGTTCCCCAAGACTCAGTACTAGGCCCAATGTTATTTCTGTTATATATCAATGATTTACCACAGAACCTAGACAATGATAATGTACTTCTATTCGCCGATGACACAACTGTCATGGTGTCGGATCGGGATAAAAGCAAGTTACAGGAAGCAGTTGATAGTACGACGTTTCAACTCATAGAATGGTTTTCTGCAAATAAGCTAAAACTAAACACAGAAAAAACTAAGTTTGTCTCTTACCATTTGTCACAAAGATTAACATCTGAGTTACCACAAATAATGATGAACAACACATTATGTGAGTATACTAACACTGTAAAAATTTTAGGCATGTATATAAATGATAAATTAACATGGCGAGAACACACTACTATATTAACAAAAAAGCTAGCACAATCTACCTATATAATTCGTACCTTAATCTCTGTTCTTGATCATCAAAGCATTATGCCTCTCTATTATTCTATATTGTATTCACATGTCAAATATGGTATTGAATTCTGGGGTAAATCATCGCACCTTCAAGGGATTTTCAAATAACAACAACGTCTTATAAGAATAATCATTCAAGCAGTAAAACGTTCCACCTGCAGGGAAAATTTGTATCATTAAATATCATGACCGTTCCCCCTTTGTATATCTTTCAAGTATTAAAAATTACATGGGAAAACGTCAACAACTTTCAAAGAAATCGCGGTACTCACAACTACCTCACAAGAGAAAAAAGATAATCTGTGCCTCACCCAACATCGAGCAGCAACGTTTGGCAGCTGTTGTATTACTATGGGTGTAAAATTATTCAATAAACTCCCAGATTGTATAAAAAACGTCAAAGAAAATAAAACAATTTCGTGAAACAAATTCAAAGGTTGTTGATAGCCGGTGCATATTATTCAGTTGACGAATATCTTAATAGTTCATGAGTCAAATGAGTAAATAGTCTCCTATCAGCGGTCAGATAAGATAGCAGGTATAAATAATATAAATAGTAAGGATAGTGGATTTAGGTAGTAATTAGTAGGTTCTAGGTTTTTATTGTAGCTTATTGTTGTTCAATGTCAAATTTATAAATTACTATTTTGAATTTTAAACTCAGGTCACTATGTACGTCATTATGATTATATATGTATTATTTTTGAATATCTTATATAGTATGTAATAATGGTTCTAGGCTTTACTATGGATTATGTTGTTCAGTGTCAAATATATAATTACTACATTAACTTACAGTCATATCACTGTGTATGTCATTATGTTTATATATGCACTTTTAAATATTTTATATGAGTATGTACTAAGTATCCATATGTAAGTTTTACCTTCAGAATGTAAAATCCTGACGTGTTCTATACCATGTATACAAAATGTATAACATATGGTCGAAAGAATTAAATAAAATTTAATCTAATCTAATCTAATCTACAATCTAGACCACTTTTAAGTGAAAAAGGCGTTCCACAAGGTTCAGTACTTGGGCCGATACTTTTCCTTCTATATATAAATCACTTATCAATGAACATGACCCACGGAAAACCTTGCTGACGACACTAACATATGTTGTATATATATATATATATATATATGCAAGATATATATCGTGTATGCTGACGACACTAACATAATAATTTCTGCCAGTAAAGATTACAATATACAAAATACCATCGACAATGCTACTTCTCAACTGGAACAATGGTTCCATTGCAATAGATTAACGCTGAACTCCGAGAAGAATAAATGTATGTATTTTCGTCCGCTTCGTTCAACTGTATAGAACTTGGCTAACGTAAGAATTAACAATACAAATTGTACATTTACAAAAAGTATAAAATTGTAGGAATTATTATGGATAGTAATATAATATGGCATGATCACATCAACCAACTTTGTAAAAAGATATCTTCAACCAGGTGTGTCATCAGGTCCCTGGTCCCAATATTAAACACATCATCAATTATGTCACTATACTTTGCTACTTTTTACTCACAGGAGAAATATAGAATAGCATTCTGGGAAGGTTCATCCAAATCAGAAGCAGCTTTTCGTTTGCAGAAATATATCGTCAGAATAATCACAAAAAAAAAAAAAAAAAAAAAACAAGACGAGCTAGCTGCCGCAATCTGTTCCCGAAACTAAAAATAATGACGATTTCCTGTATTTACATTTATAGGGTTCTAATCATTATGAAAGAATATCTACACGAATTCCAAAAAAATTCTGACGTTCAGAATTACCAGACCAGAAACAAAGACAACTTATTCCAGATTGGACATAGAACAACTACATTCTCCCGGTCAATTTTTAACACAGGTATACAATTTTACAGTCACTTTCCTATACCTATATGTTAGACATTATTCCTGAAACTAAAAAATTAAAAAAAAAAAAAAGATTCGCAACGTACTGGTAAAAAAAAGCGTTTTATTCAACTACAGAATTTTTATCTTGTGATATGAAATCATTAGATATCATGGATTTAGATACGGGGGGATCGACTGGCCCAATACAATTAAGCTGGGTCAACTTGATGCCGGTTTTCGATTAATCTTGTCTGGTGAATTGGGATTTACTTGCGTCTTACTTATTGGTTGGCCTATGCCTAGGTGTGTGTAGAAGCAAAAAATGGATGAAGAACTAAGGAAGAGGGGAGGAAGATTGGAATATTTTTAATAAGGCATTGTGCGGAACGTGATGTTCAGTTGTCTTTTTAATCAGTTTCACCTTCCAAGTGATCATGGCTTGCGCTGGCTTCAATTTCGGGTCACTAGAAGTAGATCCATTTCCCGTATCGAGATCCATGATTAGATATAAGACAAAATTGAGAGCATTATTTTATTATTGTTATAATAATTATGAAAACTCTTATTGCTTCTAAGATACCTTATTTCATTATGTTCTTACACAACTTATATCTGTTTATAATATGTACAACTATTACTTATATCTGTGTATCATTTTTATTTATTGTGTACATCTATCTCAAGTCATTGGTCTATATTCACACTGTATAACTATAATTTTGTAACTCATGACAAGTTTTATACTGTTGTACTTAATGTCTTGTACAGTCTGAAGAACGCAATGAATTTTAATTTTAATTGAATTTGAATTTAAACTCAGGTCAGCCGTCCTGATACTTTTTTTTTTGTTTACCGTAACGAGAAACAACTTTAAGTTCATAGTTCATATAAATAAGATAAACTCTGAACACGAAACTTCTTTCTCAGATGTATCGGTATCGAAATAATAGTCACTTGCTAATCAAGAAATGCCAAACCGAACATTTCATCCACACGAAATGTTCGGTAACGTGACATTAAAATAAAGCATTACAGCACACTTTGCAGCAGACATATCTTCCCTAAAAATGAAGCAATATTTAGTTTGCCAAAATGTGTAAATTTCTGTTTTTCCATTATCACTCATGGTGGGTTTCACCAATTTTCTTCAAGAATTTAACGGATCGTTGAGTTCCTGAAATTCTTAACGAAGGCTTGTTGCCAGAGGGGGAGGGGGAGCCCCATAGATGATTTTAACCGATCTCGAACAAAGGAGGTTTAATGGACATTTCTGGTAGTATTTTTATTGCAATAAAGAATTATCCTGTTAAAGTAGACTACGGAAAACATTTTCTTTTCTTTCTGTGATGCATTTATCAAGAGTAATAAAGCCTTGCTTCGAGACAGTCTCATTGCGCTTAATCGGCAAGTTATGACGTAATCAATCTGCCGGTTTCTTGTCATTAACATACAGATGGTATTTGATTTGGTAGTATTGTTAACAAGAGATAGCAAAAATGGATCGAAAGAAATAATATAAATGGTGAATAGCGGTTGTATGCCTTAACACGTCATTTAGTTCGTTTTATTCATTTAAAATTAATTTTTACTTTTAATACTTCTTTCAGATATTGATATATTTTGGTAGATTCAACACTAATTTATAGCAGCTTTTCTCTCATGATTAAATCATGATATCTTCTAATAATGCTCTTCAGAACTCTTGCATTTAGAAAGAATTACCTATTTTTTCTGTAAAAAAAATATGGGCTTTTACATCCGACAATTGTATACTTTTTTTTTTAATGAACGCTAGTGAAGCATTTTTCAAGAACTTAAAATAATATGAATTAATAGTGTTCGTTACTGCCATCTGTTAACAATTTAACGTACTACTTTGTAGCCCGTGAATATATTGAATAGTTTTAATACGTCATTGTAAAAAATAATAATAAAATCATGTAAGAAACAAAAATGTAAATTGAAACTTTTACAATGAAGTTATTCTTGCGTTTCGTGAAGTAAAATAAAACACGACCTTTGATAGGATTCGAACAGCCTTACGTGAAAGTGTAAAAAGTTACAAGTTCCGTGCGCTAACCAACTTTTTTTAAAAATCTCGTTTATTTAACTTTCATAGTACATTGCGTTTATTTATACGATTGGGACCATTTATTTTTCGTTTATCTTTCTTAACCTACTTTCGGACAACACAGTTAAAAATCACATCCATGCCCGAGGCGGGATTCGAACCCGCGATCCTGGAGTCGCTAGACTACCGCACTAGCCCGCACGACCACCTGGATCGGCAACTGCGCCAAGACATCAAAATTGCCACGAACTAGCGATAAGAAGAGCACTGCAAGTTAAGACTGACCCCTGTCTTTGTTTCGAGCAATTTCTGTTATTAAAAACATGTTTTGGTGTTTTATCTTATTGAAGTGTGTTCTGCAGATTTGTACATTAATTATTTCGTAAAGTGATGATGTGAATGATCTTTCTCTTTCTTGTTTTTTCGTCTTCAAACTTCTGAATAAGGAACGTAACGAACTGATTACGTCAAACCAATCAGAGGATGATTTTCGTTGTATGATGTAGGAGATTGAATTCTCAGTATTTCATGCTATATTTCTACGTAACGGAAAACCGTAGCGCTGAAATTAAAAAAAAAAACGTTATATATTATTTAATCTGATGTACACAAACATGTTGTAAAATATATAAGGACGGTGAAAACGGAAATGTCCATTGTCAATCCGATTGTCAATAACTTTTTAAGTTTGCCCGGTCACAATTTTTAAATGGATGCACCGATTCTGATTACTTTTTAGATGACATTCCTTTGGTGGTTCCCGTGCATTGTCTTTAGCAAACATGTAACAAAAGGCAGCAAAATTGAATAAAAACGCTTTATATACTTTATACTTTTGATTAATCTCCCAGAAACACGCTAATGGCAGAGTTGCTTATAGGGCCAGGGGTGTTCGGAATTCCGTAACCGAAGTTTTTAACATCGAGGGTTAATTTACTAGAGCAACGACGGGTACAGCATGTAATATTTCTTGCATAGTACGGTACGTGCATAACGCAAGAATTAAGGAATAAATAAGAAAATGAGCTGTGCAGCGATAACAAGCTTAAAAACCTATGTTAGAACCAACGAGCTCTACGTAACGATACTGGAGTGACTATACTTAGTGTAGCTAGATAGACGCCAGAGCTAATATTTATACTCGTTTGTCCACATTCAGTCTAATCCAATGTGGACCAAATTTTCAGTTATAATTCAATTTTACACTCTTCTTATCGCTGTGCGGTCCTTTTTTTTATTTGTCTTAATTTCTGAGATATTAATGTAATAGTGTACCGTACTCTGTATATAAAAAGAAAATAATGCAAATAAAATTTACGTGTTTTGCAAGAATTAAGACAGAAATAAAAAAAACTAGCCGCACAGCGATATAAATGAAAACACTGAGTTAGAACAGAAAATTTAGTCCATGTTGGATTAGACTGGAAGTGGACAAATGAGATTCAGGGCCATATTTATGAATCACTCCCAGAAGGTGGGTGGCTCCCAGGAGTATATAATTTCAATGCCCCTGGGAGCCCCCCACTCTTGGGGGTGATTCATAAATATGGCCCTAAGTGTTCTTTACGCTACCTGGCTTCATATATTCATGAAATTTTCAATGGCATCAGTCAGCCCTGTATCGCTTTTAGATAAGAGGTGTTTTGCAATTAACACAGCGTTAAACACAAATACACCTGACCTTTTGTCACATCAGCTTCAATAAGGTTGCAAGATAGTAAATAGCTTTTTTTTAAAAACTAAATCTGCTCATTATTTTCACTTTTTAGTACTTAAAAAAAAGTTTACTTTTTTTCTGAAAAGTTATTCTACGTTCGGGCATGTATCTTATTTGATCTGTAAAATTATTGATTAGGGTAAATTAATTATGGAAATAAATCGAAGATACAAACTTGATCTACAAAGAATTTTCACATCAAAGATTTTCAAACTATTTAAAGAAAGTATTAGAAAAATATAATATATGGATCCATACGACGAGATTGGTTCTATTGTTCTTCATGTGTGTATGTTTACTCGTATGTGAGTGTACGGAGTGTGTGACCTTAATTGATGAGGGTTAGTTGTCCCATTTGTTTGTGCTTATTTGGTATGTCAACAATATTTCGAAGTGACATAATTGAAATTCCCCTCAACACAACACAACAGGGGGATGATTAAGACAGATTTTCCGTTTCACCACGGAGCATTCCCGTCGAGGCATGAAATGTGTTTCGGGTTAGAAAGACGGGATTCTTTTCCTTCTGTGCGTGGGAGCGGAAGAATGTGCTCTTCTGGTTGCAGCCCTTGGCAGGATTTCCGAGAAGGAAAGAAGAGAGCGAGCGAGAGAGAGATGTACCAGTTGGTTATTTTGGGACCCAAAATCTTGCCTCTCGCCAAATTTGTTGGGAGTAAATACGTCACTCCTGAAGATTTCCTGTCGCGGGGTCCGGGGAAGGCAACAAGGATTTCGGAAGACGCATCAGGGTGCGCGTATTGAGGTAACTCTTTCGCAGGTGTTCCCCCTCTGTTGCCGCGTGCGAGGCTGAAGTGGAGTGAGGGAGGAAACACACCTGAGATCTTGTCGGTGTTTCTTGAGAGACCCACGTGGTTAGGTGTCTGTGGAGCACCTCAGGGCGCTCGTGTGTAGCGAGAAACGGATTGGATTCAAACAACCAAACTGAAAGAAACGAGAGGACCGGCTCCAGGTTTGATGATGGCAAAATAAGAGCGTAGGGGTGGTGGACCTTGTTATGTAAGACAAGAGGCAAACGGGCGACCCACATCTCTCGAGCCAGCGTCTTGAACTGATCCAGCCAGACGGTCGCTGCTGAGAGTCCGCTGCGCTGCGCTTTTTTGTGACAGTGGTTGGTGCTTGGTTTTTATCTTGTTAATTAGTGTCAATGGTTATTGTGCCCTAGGTTCTGTTATTGCTACCAAAAGGTTACTTCCAAACAACATTGAAGAAGCTTTCGTCTCGACAGCTTGTTACAACATTTTGTGGTAACAAGGTAAGTTTATATTCTGTAATATTATACGTACGTTTTTGTTATTGACAATTCATTTACTAAACAGTAATCACAATATGAAATTTCAATATGATTGTATGAACTTCATCAATAAGCCTTCTGTCAATGACGGCAGGCTCTTCAAAAGAAGGTTAGTCTTATCCGTTCTTGTGCGTTGCAGGTTTTTTTCTTCCTTATGTTCCTGTCTTTTGCATCGTTCTATTTAACATTCATAATTGTTTCCTTAACTCTTTCTTCATCGGGGCAGCGTCTCTAAGGTTGCGGGCTCGAATCCTGCCTCGGTCGGGCATGAATGTTTGTGGAATAAGGAGCATTGCACTCATATACGATCGTGACGGAGTGAAGTCAAAATATACTAAAATAAAGTAAAGCTTGTTTTGAACATCTTTCTTCACCGGTCCGCAGTAAATATTTTATTTTTCAGTAAATAAATAAATTCTTTGCCATTACTATTTTCAACTTTATGACACACACACACAGACACACTTTAATTAAAAGTATATTCCAGCGGGGAAGCATGGCTTTTGAAATTGAAGTTGGTAACTAACATTTAAAATATATATTCAATTATTTAGTTATTTACTGTCAACAAGGAATAGCTGTTGTTGACCTACGTAATAGCCTACTCCTTGAACCCATTATGGGCATCTCACTGCAATTCCCAAATAAAGTGAGATCCTGGTATGGCCGAAGGGTTATTGCCAACGTTCTCTGTGCTCGTGGTCGCGGGTTCAAGTCCCAACTGGGTCGATTGAACGCAGTAATTCGGAGGTCACTTTACCAGAAAGTGAACAACCCATCCTTAGAAGCTCGTCACAAACAAAATAAGAGTATTTCCATCTCTACTAGTATTATCTACAGTGTAGCCTACGTTCAGAACTGTTTTTCTTTAAGTTAATTTTACAGTGTAATCGCTAGACATTGGCAGCCTTATTCGGAAACGTTTTTTGGAGTGACTAACGCTGTACTAAGGAGTGACGAACGATGCCAATAATTCGTTAGTACAGCGCTAGTCACTCCGAAAAACGTTTCTGCATACGGCTGTAGATATTTACGGCTGTATATAGATGAAAGTACAGAAAATTTGAGTACCATCAAAAGTGAAACAATCTGACAAAATCCTATATTGTCCATTTTACCTTTTGACGCAAACGTTTTCTTTTCTGTTTTTTTTTCTTTTCTTTTTTCTTGGGGGTGTTCTCCCCGGAGGCGGTCTATGACCCGAAAGTTCCTGGGCGAAGTAAACCGATAGTGGTTTCTTCATTGACGTTCATACAAAGAACATGACGTGCTAAGGACCATATCTACTATTTAAAGTGGGTTTCGAACCAGGGGCGTGGCGCAACAATCCGGGAGGCCCTACACCCTAGCCTCTCAATGGGCCGAATCGACCTTCGGCCTTGGGTATTCTCTAGCAAGGAGCATAAAATATAGTTACGCCTCTGTTTCGAACCATTTGTTTTTCAATCAGATACAAAACCCGCCGTCTTAGAAAGATGTTGAGTCTTGTATTTTTAGGTATAAAGGGGTTCATGTGGATATTATTATTAGGGTCATAACTAACATTGTAGGCCTAATGTGGGTATATAAGGACATAAAGATTAGTAAGGGGCCCGGGAAAGACTTTTGCTGTGGGGGATCTTGAAATTCAAGTCTCGCCACTGCTATGTCAATGTTTTTCTTCGTCTCGTATAGACAAGAAAGGAGAAATTATCATTGAGTATTGTCCTGAAAATGGAATATTTCTCTCAATATTGTTGAAAGCTGTTGAGTAATTTTCTTTTTTAAAAAATGAAAATATTGCGGAAGTTACCTTGCGTTTTTCAAGAAGGTGTGGTCTTCAGTTTCTTCAGCGCTTCGGCCTACAAACTAATTTTGTCCAATGAACGTCATAGGTTTCAAAGTGCCAATCTTCAGAAGATCTTTGTTAGTTATTGTAATTACAACTATGAAAGAAAATATTATGTGGACGGTGGTGAATATAATTGATAAACAGTACCAATTTTTCATCATTAAATAGCTTATCTAGCCCGCGGGGTCATTAGATTTGTATATTCAGTAGATCTGTACGCTTTAAAGACAACAGATTGTTTGTGATCCATTAAAATGAGCAGATGAGCCTAATCAAGGTCAGAGAGAAATGATAATGATGTAGTTTTTCTGGTAATAGCAGTATAAATCACCAATATAACTACTATAATTCAAATTAATGTAAATCATATCAACTTGCGTTACTTCGTCCAACGAGTTGGCTATAAAATCTGCAACAATGACAAGATTTGTTAGTGTGGGTTTTCGTGAAACAAAGGTTTGTTGTCTAGTTGAGACAATTGGTTTAACATGGTTAATAATCCGCGGATATAAAAATCTGTTCAAATCGTAATACAAAATCTTTATTAAATATATTTTACTTTTCTGTATTTAACGCTTTATTAAATTTTAATATAGCTTATTTGACACCGCCGTTAAATTTGACATTTTTTTTTACTTTTGAAATGTCAAAGTTTCATTGTGACGCTAAGCATCTAACATTTATTATACAGGATGTTTCAAAAAAGATGGTCATAAATTGATGGGTGATTTCCTCAGTCCCAAACAAAAAGTTATCAACGCAGAGTCACAAATGATGTCATATCACGACAAATAATGACAAGTGTCCCGCGTGGGTGAGTGGTAATGCTCACTGCCTTGTATATCAAGGGATCTCGGGTTCGATTCCTGGTTGGTACATAAGCGGTTCGGAGCCCACCTTAAACTTTAGATCCCGTCCTTAGGACACCACTTCATCCGATGGAAGGCAATGGCAAACCAGCGTAGGTTCACCACACTAATTGTCACTATGCCATTTGTAAATGGGACTTAGTCTAGTAAGTGATCAGAAAATAAATCAAATCAAATCACAGTCGATAGTACCCAATGCATGTACTTCAGCAAAATTTGTGATGGGAGGACTGCCGCATAGAGGTGTCCCACTCAAAATTTCCATTGTCAAGAAATTATCATTGCGCAGTAGACAAGCATGAAAATGTCCTCTAAGCAGCGACGCATTGATATGGTGGGACCAGGTGTTCGGGCTTCCCGCGAAATTCATAGTTTCATACAGAATTACTATTATTTCAGACATAATTACATAAGATAAAATTAATTGTATGGATGGTAACAGCATTATGACTTACGCCCGTCCTGACATAATTACATAAATTTAATATACATTTGATCACCGGACACATCTTGCACCCCCCTGGAAGTCTATTGACTCCTCACAAAACCAAATTTTAGATTTGTATCTGTCCCTAAGCTGTAATCTTCAGTCATAAGCTTCATTGAACTAAATATATAGGGTAATAATTCGATTGTGTTTTACTAAACTGACGCGTTGATTTTGAATTATTTATGGCCTTTAGGCATCCCAGGTTCAGGCCGGGATAGGATGAGGGTATTGGAAGGTAGTCGGCAAAGTTCTAGTTTGTACTATTCCGGTATTTGCCTGGTGTGACTGAGGAAAAGCCCTTAAAAAACCTCAGTAACGATGGGCAGCCGCTGGGATTTTTCCCCAAGACCTTCCGAATGCTAAGCCCAGGGTTTCCGCCGGGATTTTCAGTTTGGGGGGTGTAAAGTCAAAATTGAGAGGGTGTAAGTGAAGTTTTGTACTGTTTCTATCGAATTTTCACAGCAAACACTTTAAAGTTTGGGGTTGTTTTCGAGACCTTGGGGTGTAAACACTCCTCCACAGGGGGGTTCTGGTGGAATCACTGTCTAAGCTAACACTTTACGACATATAACGCCATTTGTCACGAAACATGTATTTTGGGAGCCTCTAGCTTCCAAACTATGCATGCCTTTTAATTTCTTCAAAGGATCTTTTTAGTGTGTGCGTTTCCATCTGAGGCATTCACCTCTCAGTTTATGTCCCTCACTCTTGAAACACCCTGTATAGATTTAGAGAGTAGGAAAATTGTGGTGCACGGAAACAGTCATGCTTTATGAGCTGACAGGCACTTTTGGTTTAATTTGAATTTGAAATTTATTTATGACCTTTAGGCATCTAAGTCTCAGACTGACCGTTGGTTTCAGTCCGCCACAAGTCTTCAACGATGACATTCTTGAGCGAGCACTCAAGATGGTGAAGATGGCGGCATAATCTTTACTCTAGGCACCATCTCGAGATTTTCTTAGTAATACTAAATTAGAGTGGCCGCCAGTGGTAGAATTCGAACGAGCATGCCTCCGCGATAATGATCCTTGACCTTATCTGCTAGAGGGACAGGCTGGAATTGACCCCCTTGGCTAAGAGGTTCGCACGCTTGCTTTCCGTTCGTTTACACAGGAGTTCAGATTCCACGGGTGTCAATTGAATGGAGTTATTCGGTACCAAAAGCGTTCTTAGAAGCTCAAGCTCCAACACCAGCTCATTTACAACGTTAATATCAATTCAGCCAACTGGCTCGAACTGCTCTTGTATTAGGACCATTGATTCTGTCTCTAGAAATTTATTATAGTAACAAAACGATATATAATTGATCTGGAAAATATTGAATATATTTCTCAACTTTCAATGTAAATGAAGTACAAGATAAAAGAAAATTAAAACTTCGAGCTACAAGTAAACTTGGATTTTTTTTTTCGAGTTATTTCGGTATTCGGATACTTTTTCTCAAGCTAATGTTTTGTGATCCAAATCATAAAATATTCTGCAACCAGTCAAACGCGTGCTAGTATTTATTTTAGGATAAAGAAGTCCATATTAAAAAAATATTAAAATGTGTTTTTAAAATATAGAAATATATGAAAGTATCATTGTATTGTCACTCGACTTACGCTGCTGTGCAACATTTCATAATTGCATGGCGTCGGAAAATGAGTTATATTAACGTTTCAAGATTTGAGAACACCACGACCCATTGTGAACTAAAGAAAAGAATCATTAATCATTCCCATTTTAACAGAATTCACTTCATAATCTTCACACAAATTGACTCTTATGTTTGTCGAATTGTACAACTAAGGAAGGGTCGAAATGATGTTGGGTGATTGTCAGTTACTGATAAAGACAATTGTGTATCGCAATATGACTTCACTCAATTACGTACTGTTTTATGGGAGGCTACGGACAATTTCCTCTGCTCAGTCAAGAATGGACGTCAAAGTCAAATCACCACATCAACAGATAACGATTGCTTCTTAAGAAGTTTGAGACGACATGATTGATCATTACCTTTTAACATCTTGCAGGTGGAAAAGAGATGAACGGAAAACTCTGACTACCTCTCTGCTATGCTTGTTAGATGAACCAATTCCTTAGCAATAACATCATTGCATGATAATAGAAGGGTCTGGATGGGCTCTACCGCAGCGGGTGTATTTTCTTCTATTTTCTATTTGAACGAATCTTATATTCGATATACTGATATTGTTCTTTGAGTAGCAAGCAACAAAGTATAGACATTTATTCGTGTTTATTATAGGCCTTCATGATATGGGTCACTAAATATCGGCCCTTAAAGTAGCATGAATTCGAAGATAAGATTAGAAATAATATAGAGTATCTATACATAATTTATCTATTTATAGTTTCGGTTTATTCAGTTCAGACTTTCTATATGGTCAGGGCTTATTTTCACGAAAGCTTGCGTTGCTTGCGATTTGGGTGAATAGCCAATTGAAACACGTGTTACACTACATAATAAAACTACACCACGAAACACCACGTATTTCAATTGGCTATTCACCCCAAATCGCAAGCAACGCAAGCTTTCATGAAAATGAGCCCTTATTGTCTAGTTCAAATCTGTTATTAAACGAATTTTGCTGTAATCAGAGTTTAGTACGTGCATTTAGCCTTTCTCTGAGCGAATTTTGGTGGCTTTTATAGCGATGTTCCTCTTCTTATCACAAGTTTTTTGCTTCCTGCTAATAAATATAGCAATTATGTATCAATTGTATTACTTGAATATATTTTCATGACACTTGCATTTTGTGCACAATATTTAATGAAGGTCTTTATAGCATGGTGCAGCGTCGCAAATTAAAAGTGAAGTTTTCGAAGTAAGTACTTTGAGGATGTTGCATACTTGTTAAGTGTCTGCGTGGTTGCCAGAGATCTTACACTGTAGGTGGACAAAGTTTATTGGACACCAACTCACTTGTAACGTTGCCAACACCAACAGTTCAAAGAAACTTTGTGTTACATGAAGCTACTGTTCTTTGTTTAAAGGAAAATGTACAGAGCACACACCTTCAAGTACCAATATGGAGCAAATGGCAATTACCACTTACAAACTAAGCACGAGTATTTCATTCATCCTGAATATAAGAATGGTAAGGAAAGCGTATATTTACTGCAATAAATTCTGTATATTAATTAATACTGTATATGAAATTCTTTTCTATGCAATAGTTCACCAAAATACATGGATTTAGATACGGGAGACGGATCGAATGACCCAATACAATTAAGCTGGGTCAACTTGATGCCAGTTTTCGATTAATCTTGCCTGGTGAATTGGGATTTACTTACGTCTTATTGGTTGGCCTACGCTTGGGTATGTGGAAGCAAAGAATGGGGCAAGGTCTAGCTAAGGAAGATAAGAGGAAGATTGGAATATTTTAAATAAGGTATTGTACGGAACGTGATGTTCAGTTGTTGTTTTTTAAATCAATTTCACCTTCTTGGTTATCATGGCTTGTGCTGGCTTCAATTTCAGGTCACCAGAAGATGATCCGTCTCCTGTATCGAGATCCATGACCAAAATATAATAAATTTCGACCCTATTCGGATAATTTTAAAAATATGTATTTCTAGTACGATTTTTCTTAGTCTTATTTTAACACTGACAAGGTGACCGTCTATGAGATCATACCGAAACCTACCCTGAAATTTTGCTAGAAGAATCCACGTTCTCTAGAGAAGTAAGATACACAAAAATAGCTGCTCATATTAACTGCAAGGTACTGAGATAGGGGCTGGAATATTGGTCGAAGTGTATGATTCAATCAACAGAGTCACTTCTGCTTCACTTTCATACTAAAATGAAACACTGCCTAACTGTAGCGTCACCTCCCACCCCGCAGATCTCCTCGCCACGGACGTATCTAGAGGGTAAGGAGACCCCGAAATTATTATTTTTATTAATTTATTATTTTTCTAAAATCCATATAATTTTGCATATTCGCAAGGCATAAACGGGCCACACAGAGGTGAAAAACTGAGTTAAGGTTTATTACACTGTCGAGCTTGTTGGATCAGCTTCCTCGCCTGAGTTTTCCCGACTAGCAAGCTCGACAGTGTAAGAGCGAGTTTACACAAGCTTGCTCGTCGAGGAAGCTGATTAACAAACTCGACAGTTGAATAGCAAAAAATCCGTCAAGCACAGGCTTGTCGAGCAACCTGCACAACATTTGGAAAGACTAAATTTCCTCGACGCCTAGTGGTGAAATACAGTACCGGTATATATACATATATAAATAAATCACAGCCATATTCAATCCACTACTGGATGAGGCCTCTCCCGGAAGGGAGGAGTTGGTGTACTGCTCCCACGCTGACCAGATAGGTTGGGAGATGAGAGCCGAAGCTCTCACTGTGATCGCCACTGTATTTTATTGACAGCAGCTCCCCAATTGTCCTCACGATGCTGGGTCAACACCGAAATTTTTGAGCCCCCACCGGGAATCGAACCCGGAACCGCTCGCACTGAAGTCGAGCGAGCTACCGACTAGGCTACGCAGGAGCTCATATACATATATATAGAGAGTCACAGCCTTATTTAATCCACTACTGGATGAGACCTCTCCCGGAGGGAGGAGTTGACCAGAAGTGTTAGGAGAAGTTCTCAACTCTGATCTCCACTGTCTTTTATTCACAGCAACTCCCCAATTACATCACGATGCTGGATGGGCACCATTTCAGACCCTCTCGCTTTGGAAAAAAAAATCCCTTGACAGAGTCAGGAATCGAACCCGGGATCCCATGACGGTAGAACTAGACCAGCAGGGCGGTCATAGGGTAAAGACCCCAAATATGGCATACGTTCCTCATATGAAATACAAGATTATTTTGTCTGTTATGTGCTGCCACCGAGTAGAATTTGTGAACATGAAGACCTTAGCGTCATCTGTCTACGCAGCAGTAGTTGGTTTCCGAACGAGAACAAAGCATTTTGTTTTCTCCCAGAATATTTTTCGGAAGCTGTCAAGTTTTTCGATTGTCTCATTCCAGCGTGCTAAATTTACTCAAAGAGGTACGTATAGGATTTGAGTTTTTCTAATTTCGGTTTCATATATAATGTACTATAAGGATATAAAGATTCAGTACGCAGAGAATCACGTAAGCGTGTATAGGAAGAGAAATATCCAAAATGGCGATATTCGTAATATGGAATACTAGCAGGGTCCTTATATGGAATATTACTAAATAGAGTCATGCTTATGTGAATTCAAAGTGAACTACAACAATTGAATTTTAAGTTATATTAGGCCTAAAATATTTTTATATGGAAAATTATGGTCACTAAGTGAAGGGGAGGGAGAATGGTTACAATGTACGATTTGCAAAAGATGCTCCCATGAAACGTGTGCCACTCATGTTCTCATGAGAGGTGGAGAAAAGTATCTTTGTTGTCATTGCTCTGCAAAGTAAAACTGGAATCAAAATTTGCACGATTTAAAGTAGGTTAATCTTCCAAGTTTTAACTCTTTTCTTTTTATATAGGCTATTTGTTACCTTTATTTGTCAGGTGTGGGTTGCCTCCATGGATAATAGATTTTTTGCTTGTATATAGAACTAAAAACTAATTTCGAGTAAAAAGAATTATATTACAATAGTAAAGATAATTATATTAGAACAGTTTACAAGTTACGTAATGAATAGGTCCATTCGAATTAGATAATTATCTTTGTAATGCGTATAATTCTGCATTTCTGCTATTTTATGTTTTAATTATCTTAAGAATGTTATGTGAATGTTTTGCTTACTTGCCTTATATCAAATGTGATACGTATATATAACAACTCAGGTCCCACAATTATTATGTGTATAATACTTATATCTTGAAACCTACATTTCTGAGAAATAAAGAAAATAAAAAACGTATTCCATATTTCGGACCTTTACCCTATAATTTCCCATTGAATAATTCCTATAAAAATGTAGTATGTAGTATACACCGTGTTGCAAAATAACAGTGACAATCCTACATCACAAAGTAAATACGTATTTATAGGTAATACTCTTAATGGTATTGAAAATATCAAACTCTCAAGGTCATTTTCCCTCGCTTTCGGCGGCCTATAGCGTCGAAACGAAGCATTGATGTCAGCCAGGAATCTTGTGAGATAGTTTTGTCGGTGCTATTTTGCAACACCCTGTATAGATTCTCATACGAACGATTAAGTATCGTCTTGGTGCCAAATCTAACGTAACAATGTTTACAGCATTAATAAAATTATTGCCTCCTCTCTCTCTCATTTAAACTTTCCGGGAACGTTTGGTGAAATCCGCCACAAATTAGCGTATTTACCGGAATCTAAAGAAAAGGCGAAACAAAGGGTTCAAAAACCGGGACTGTTCTGGGAAATCTGGGACATTTATTCATCTTGCCTTTTGTGACTTATCGTTTATGTTGTTGTGTTCTTATTGATCCATATATATTGTAAGTATAATATATATATATATATATATTATAGGAAGCAAATATAATGTATGATAATTAGCTGCAAATAAATATAAAATTTAATGGTTTATTAATCTTCAAAATTCCTGTTAATCACTCACGTTCCATGTATTTTGCTGTTTTTATTCTTACGAACACAATTAAGGTCTCATTACATGTTTGGATTCACAGCACATGGCTATATTTGCATTATCTGGCCAATTGCCTGTTGTGTTTGCCAGATTCGACTGATGCAATAACTCCGTTCGTGTACATACAAAACGAGTCTGCAGAGAAGTTGTCGTCATGTGGAAAATGAGTAAATACTACAATATACTTTCTATGCTTTCATCCAGAAGCTACGTAACCCAAACAGCTAACCAGACCTAAACGGAATCTTTTAACAATTTTCTTATAAATTTGTTTACTTGTTATCCGTTAACATATCTTCCATATTATAATTAATGTAAAAAGTAGGTCACATTTTATTTTTTTGGTTTCAAAATGTAGTTAAATGCATTTAAAAGATTCAATTAATCTGTCTTGCTGTGGAGAGAACTTGTAAGGTGTCAGCGACTGTTCTAACCATTGGTTTATTATCTGTGATCTTGGGCTGTGAGCCATCTTGTTATTTAAACGTGCCATTTTTATGAATAGAGACACACCTGTTGAAGCATGACGTAAGCAAAGTTGAGTTGATTGCATATCGTCCTACATGCAACTAATGTGAAGGAGTTTGTGTCACGTACACGTTTCGGATACCTCAATGCCACGCTCAACTATTCTACATTATCTTTTGGGCAGTGCGTGACAGAGGACGTTCTCACCAATCAACAAAGAATGGAAGATTGTTTCAAAATAAAAATGAATGCCACAACGTTGTCATCATTATTATTATTATTTCCATATGGTGGACGGGCAATAATATTTGCATTTTATTTGTCGCAAAAAGAGGGGCAGGAAATAATTGATACACTGAAAGAGGTAGCGGTAAGCGACTCCGAAGCAATAAATCTAGTCGAGAACGAATTGAGAGGGGGAAGTCCGAACCCCCACCAGATTCAGAGTTTTAGGCGTAAAGTTTTTCTACCCAGATACACCTTGGACACCTCAAAAAGACTCCTTCCAAAACCAACTTCTAGATACGTGCCTGAGTTGAGTAAACACAGTGCATATCGTCTCTGTCATGCAGATAGTATAGGCGTCGTCATGGCCCAGGCGGTAGGTAGTGCGTTTGACTACGAATTCGGTGGCCCGAGTTTAAACCCCGGTCAGGCCGTTGAAAACACTTCTTCAGTGCTCCCATGCTTGGCGTTCTGAGGTGCACTCAGCCTCCTATCCAACTGAGTACCAGAGTGTCCTTGGTGTTCCTAGGCACATTGGGAGATAAAGGCGGTCGAACGTAGGACTGACCACTCCACCTCACTTCGTGCCGTAGGTCGAGAATATGTGAAGCACTACCTCCACATCCCCCGTGGGTGACACGTAGAACATAGCAGTTCCCGCTACAAAGAACAACCTGTCCTTATGAAAGTAAATGCGCCCTCTTGCTAATATCTAAGTTTACGTAGATTTAAATTTGTTTTGCAAATCGCCTCTGAAGCGAATAATAATTCAATGTCAACACACGTGCAACATGTAAACACTGTTCATGACGCAAGGACGTATAATGACGAGTTATGAAATCATCAAGGTCGTATCCACACTTCAGATTTACGTGCAGATTGGACTACACATAATTTTACAACACATGGTCCGCCGATGTTCATCACGCGGCCTGTAATCGGTGTGAAGGATATTAATTTTTATTGTTAAATTATTAACAAATGAAATTGAAAAAAAAATTTAACGCTTCGATTCTAGTGACAATCACGAAGGTTCCGGTCCCTTTCTACACTCAGTGTTTCTTTCAGAAAATTTTATTCGGGGGAGGGGGGCTCACGAAAATAATAAATAATGCAGGTAGGGGAGAGGGGGTATCTTCGAACATTGGTGATAACGTTTAATTAATAAAAAGATATGTCTTTTTTTTTTAACATTTGTAAATTGGGAACACTATGCCACACAACTGTCATTTGTTTTTCACCATTTGTGTGCGTTACCTGGCGAAATATGGATACCAAAGTAAAAATTCATCTCAGAGATTGTAAGTTTCTGGGCCGGGTTGCAAGAAAATACTTAAGGGTAAAATCTGACTTAAGCCAGACCATCGAGGTCTACATAATACTGTAGTGACTACTTAGCGTTAAAGATAGACGCCAGAGCAAACGTATAAACTTGTTTGTCCACTTCCAGTCTAATCCAATGTGTGAAAGCATTTCAATTAGGCTATGTGTAACATTTTAAACAAAATTTGTACTAGTTCAAAGTTTATGGAAGCCTAAAGGTTATGCAATCCTCATAACACCATTAAAGAAACAAGCAAGCAAGTTCAGCGTTTATTAACAACTGCGTACAATATTCTTTGTATGGCTAGTAAAACTTTAGTTTACTTTCTTCTGCTTCCGTATTTGTACATAGAATCAGTTACTAAGAAATTAGGGATGTGTTCAAAACTGCCCTAGCCACGTTCAAAATTACCCCACCCTCGTTCAAATCTACTCCCTAGGAGAGGGGGCACCTTTGAACGATAGCCTCCCAGTTCCTGTCCTTGCTTTAAGGTGACAATGAAGTACGTCATTTTCTTCGGTGTGCTGTAAATGTTCCCATATGTTATTTATCCCTCTGAACAAATTCTCTGAGTGTGAGGAAGCAAAATTAAATTTGCCCAACAACGTGTTCAAAGATGTCCTCCTCTCTCCTACATGACGTATACAGGGTTTTATGACGTCACTTGACAGCTACTCCATTTTAGAATGGATTTTCTGAATGACACACTGGGTAGCTTCACGTATTTGTAGTTAATGTTCCATTCTACAGACATTTTGAAAATAACAAAATTGAGCGTGGAATATCCCCATAAATAAAATGAAGTAGTAGGCTCCAGGGTTTTCAGTTTGTGGGGGTGTAAAGTCAAATTTGGGAGGATGTAAGTAGAGTTTTGCACGGTTTCTATCGATTTTTGACCGCAAAAATGTTAAATTTGCGGGGTGAAATCCCCTCACAATGTGATAGAATTACTGGTAGGCCCCTAACAAAAATACGTTTTCTAAAGCTAAATTCCTGGAATGTTTCCACGATTCAGGATAAATTCACAATTCTGTACTGTTATAGTCCGCAGCTCGATTTGTCTGTGTATGCTACGATAAATCGTAGTGCTAGTACAAGTAGCCAAGTACTATTGTGTCAAAGTACAATAGGGCGAGATACTGTGGTATATTCCGTAACGATTTTGATAAAATATATGCTAAGAAAAATACTAAGATTTATCGTGACAGATATACTTCCGTGTCAAGCGGGCCTTAGACTTGAAGTGAGAGGCAATAAAAGTGCTCGTCTCTGTACTGGGAATCATGAAAGGGCTGGCAACAAGATCAACTAAATGATAGTCATTTTAGACACAAGTTTTTACACGAAAGTTATACTTGAAATTTATTACAAGATATTTTTAAAGATTATGGTCTACTTTATTACAGCAACACATGTAGACCAATTTAAAACAAACTAAGGCTACTGCTTAAAAAATAATAATTTTCAGTGTGATAAATCTTGTTTTCCTTTGAAATGGAAAATTAATATCGAAAAGACGCCATGTTTTTCTGTTATTTTGAGATAGATTTATTATTGCAGAAGTTCTTTGTTATATTATTCTACGGCATTATATTAGTTACCCGTCGTGACTGTATCCAAGAAATAGCAATAAAAATGTAAATCGAATAATAAAAATAAATTGTCTTTTTCGCAGTTTAAAAGCAGGACTTGAGCATAGATTATTCTTTATCACGAAACAAAAACAAAAACACATTAACTCGTGCAGCAGAGAGGATTGACGCTTGGGAAATGATGTAATAACAAAGAAAATAGTAAGAAGTGAATCTTGATGTATTGTACATAGTATACAAAAATTTCCGTCCTCCGCACTACTCGTCAGATGGCAGCACAGGTCTTAGATCACGTGATACCGCCGAGAAATGCCATTGGCGGGAAATTATTAATTTTCATTGGCTAAGATGTCAATTAAGTTTTCGACCATAGTAGTCGTTATGTTTCATCAAAATATTTTAAATTTAATATTGTTTACGTTCTATATTGGTTTATAGTATTTTTTATTCTTCAGAAATAGACTACTCTTTATTTCATCTTTATCGTCTAAACTTACGTTCTCTTTTCTCTCGATTTTGTGTTTATTTTCGTCTGTACGAGATAAAAGAGTTAGTTCTTCCCATGGATGTAAATACGGTAGGCGGATTGACTGGCCCAATACAATTAAGTTGGGTCAACTTGACGCGTTTTCAATTAATCTTGCCTGGTGAATTGGGATTTACTTGCGTCTTATTGGTTGGCCTATGCCTGGATGTGTGGAAGCAAAGAATGGATGAAGATCTAAGCTCTAAGATCTAGCTAAGGAAGAGAGGAGGAAGATTGGAATATTTTAAATATGGCATTGTACGGAACATGATGTTCAGTTGTTTTTTAATCAATTACACCTGCCAGGTACTCCTGGCTTGTGCTGGCTTCATTTTCGAGTCGCTAGAAGTACATCAGTCTCCCGTATTTAGATCCATGGGTTCTTACAAATTCTTCTTCTTCTTCGTTCAGTTACATATATAAAGAATGACGGTTGGCTGGTTAGAAACGAGGATGTTCTAATAGAGGATTTGCTTGTAGTTATCTCATGCGCAGAGAAAGAATGAAGCAAAAAAACAACAACTGAGCATCGACCAAGGCAACGTACCTGATTGGTTAGAAAACAACTAGAGAGTCTGGTATCATCTTTGTTAGCCGAAAAAATGTTTTTGATTGGAGTAAGTGGGTTAACTGGATGCGACTATGTTGTGGCGTTTGGATTCATGTTCTTAACAAAATCGCATATCTTCTATTAGAACATCCTTGGTTAGAAATTGATTGGCCGCAAATGTCGTTACTTTTGAGGTATGCGTGAGAATTTCTAGCATTCACTTATTATTATTTTCTTTGGTCAAAATCCATTCATCTAACAACAAATCGTGTGGGCTGTTTTCGAATTCAGTTATCAACAAAAACACATCTCCCCGATTTAGACAATTAGGCTAATTATTAAATAGTTTCTCATTCATTCTTCTATTGATTTGCTTGAAACGCAAAAGCTTCCTGCTTCCAGTAGTAGGGAGAGTGGTACAGAGTGAGACACTTTCTTCTACAACGTTTGTTTGACTCTGTGTGAAAACTATGACTAAACAAAATATTTCAGATTTAGATACATATATCAGCTACAAATTTAGGTATTCTTGCAATAAAAATCTTTGATGGTATTTTTCTAATGACCCCAAAATGACCTGTCTGTCACTGTCTCATGAGTCAATGAACCAAAACTACTTTGAATGAAATATAACAAGAAAGAAACTAAACTAATATAATAGGAACTAAAAGTAACTGCCATTTGTAAAAGCTTAATTTGTGCCGAGTGAATACGGTTAAATTGGGTTCGATCACATAGGTCTATCACACGTCCAGGTGCTATCTAAAGCAAATCCCGAGCTCCCTCCCTTAGTACGAAATTAAAATCTCTACCCAAAATTCGAGATTGTAAAGTTCTCAAGAAGGAGTTTTAGCGATTATAAATACGCTAAGCAAATAAGATCCGAGTCTACAAAGATATGCCATACTCAAGCATAAAATAGGAAGAAAATATAACGAAGTGAAGTAATGTTAAACAAATACTATAACAACGAAAATAGTCTTTATTAAAAAGTTCTGCGCGGGGCGGATCTAGCCTGCGAGCCGTACTTTGCCCATCAAAAATTGCGGATTATGTGTCTTCTTTCCACATGGCACACACTGAGGCACTGTCTCACTTCATGTTGTGGCCATGAAGATCATATTTCGCAACATACCGGTACCTCTTTTGTAGCAGTTTGGTTTCCGTTGCTTCAACTATAGCAACAGATTTTTGTCATTATTCGATTTACACATTCTTCAGGCCAGTTTCACTCGTCACTTTGTCGAACAGAATTAAAGTTCATCACTGAGTTTCTTGGAACATTCCCACACAGATTAAAGTACCACATAGCCCTCTTAATAACAATTTTCAAGTATAATCAAGATGGCGGTCATTGGTGTCATACTGTCCAGCATGCATCGCCTCTCGTCCAGTAACTAGCGATTTACTTTCAACAGTTTGTAAAAGAAAAGGCATTTTCCTTACTTTGTATTCGATTTACTTCCTCTCTACGTTCCATCTTTCTCGGGTCCCCTTGCCCTTATTTCCTGACCATATCAGCTATAATTTTGGCTGTGAAAGTTCGCCTAGGCACCTAAATACACATTTTCATCAAAATCGGGCTCTGTCACCTGATGAGGTGTTCCTTGTAAATGATCAAGATGGCATCAGTAAATCTTTGATTAGAATTATACGAAAGGTTACGATAAGAAATTGCTTTCTCATTCGCGCACATGAGCAAATAACTGAAAACTGTAAAATCGCCACCCATCAGCATACGAAAAGTCTCGGTTTTCCTCGATTAAAAATAAATAAATAAAATAACTGATTGTCTTAATCAAAATTCCTAGGAATGTTTAGACAATTTTTAACAGTGCCTTTTCTCCCGATGAAACCTCAATTACTCATTTAACATCGAATATCTTCAATAGAAGACTAACAAATTCGCGTTTTTCGTAGCTCAATGAGTTGGTTAAAACTATATTACAGAAGTGACCAGGATTCTATTATTGCGTCTGGTTTTTAAAACTTCTTTTTTGCGTTATCAAAACGATTTTGCGTTGCATTCTAATTTAAGTGAGACTGATAAGTGCAAAAATAGCGATCGGAAGTGAAAAGTGTGCAAAGAAGTAAACAAATGTTGACTCTATTGAAGCCATGTATTTATAAATACTGGAGATGGATAAATACTGGCCCAATACAATTAAGCTGGGTCAACTTGATGCCGGTTTTTCGATTAATCTTGTCTGGTGAATTGGGATTTACTTGCGTCTTATTGGTTGGCCTATGCCTGGGTGTGTGGAAGCAAAGAATGGTTGAAGATCTAGCTAAGGAAGAGACGAGGAGGAATTTGAATATTTTTAATAAGATATTGTGCGGAACGTGATGTTCAATTGTCTTTTTAATCAATTTAACCTTGATCATGACTTGCGCTGACTTCATTTTCGGGTCATTAGAAGTAGATCTGTCTCCCGTATCGAGATCCATGTATTGATGCGTACGAAAAAAAATATGTTTTAAAATGCATAAGAAGTACATTTTTTCGAATGTATAAAGACGTATTTTTTACACTTTAATTGTGTATTTTAACGAAGGAGAAACAAGTCTTTAAAAAAACGAATTTAACGCAATTGTGAATGGATTACTAATGCTGCCAACATAGTAGAAATGGACACATTAATTTCATACGAATACCATAGCCAAACATATATATATATTCTGAAGGTTATTTACCTGTTACTATTATCCGTTGTGAACATTGGAATTCCACGCATGATCTCAATTACCAATCCTGATTCGTATTCACTGGAATGTGGGGATTCATAGACAGCTATATAGGCTACCCAGTAATGTTGAAACAAAACCTTCTGTAGAGGTCTGGTTTCAGTATTAACTATCGTACGCACTTACATGTTGTGATATAACCAATTGATTGAATTTATGTTTCTGTTTCTTGCCTGAAGAGGGAGGCAGCAAATTATGTAGATTTCTGGTCTGTTTACATGGGACGATTATTTTCATAGTTCGATTTGACATATCGAAATATCAATATAAAAAAAAAAAAGACGAAAATTGATATCAAACAATATTTTGATATGATTAATGCTTAATTTCCAACGATCCTTCGATTTTCAATGATTTCTTGATATAAAAAATATAATTAATAATGTTCGATTCAATACATTGCTCGCTCTTCGATTCTCCAGCAACATCGAAATTTGGAAATTGCACAGACGTAATTTTTGGGAGCTAATTCTATTATGTAAACCATGATCTTGTAGAATTCACGCAAACAATCTTACAGGTGGTGATCACTATTTTACACTGATGAAACTTTGTACAGTAACGTAAGACTTTGGAGTCTCTAAATTGTACGCTATCTGTATGAAAAGAAATTTACAAGAGAATCACGCGTGGGATGTGACTGGAAGAAACTATGAAATCCATAACTCTGAATGACCGGATGCGGAAACCGATCCCAGGACCTTCCTGATTTAAAGTCAAGCACTTTAATGTTAAAACACTATGCTCGATATTTTCCAATTTTAGGGCTGATTTTCATGAAATCTTGCGTTGCTTGCCATGGGTAGCCAATTGAAACACGTGTTTTATTGTAAGGTGTGTTTCAAGTGGCTATTCACCCAAATCGCAAGCAACGCAAGCTTTCATGAAAATCAGCCCATACTCTTGAGCAATGTCGCCTCTTCTGACAAATCAAAACTCATTAAAATCGTGGTGGATATTTCTAAGTCAATTTACATAAACGGAATTCAACAACGTGACTTGTATGGTGAAGTAGGACATATTTCATCGTTTATTTGTGTCGAAAGGCCTCGCTTGAATGCCTACTGAAGCAACAACATGTGGAGATAGGAAAGAACTCTCTTTCAGAGTGCGGTAGGCCCTACTTTTAGCGGCTTTTTCTGTATTTGTCTTGTCTGTTTGTAACAATAGGTTCTTAAATTATACCAGTTTGTTTCTAAATGATTCTAAAATCTACATCTAAGAGAATAACATTTTTTCTCATCGAAAGAGTCCCAATATTTTGAATAACTCACAAAAATTGAAAGCAATATTGGATAGAAAATTTAACTATTTTTCTAATGATTTATGTATTTTTTTTTTGTAACTTTTAGACAGTTAATAATTATGATTATATATTTATTGTAGAAAAGTTCTTTTGTAGAACTAGTGTTGCCAACGAGTCGAGATTTAGGCTGTCTCGTCTGGAAAATATCTTGTCCAGAGAGCGTCTCGTCTCGAAAAGATGTATACTTTGCATTACGAGAGCTCTGTCTCGTCTCGTTTTCTATAGCCACTTCTCTGTCTCGTCTCGTGGCAACACTTTATAATTTCAGCTTTCTAACATTAAAGTTAAAAATCATGTTTAAAAAAAAATCATTAAAATCTTCCTCTGCCTAAAATTTGGTTCATAGATTCCAGTATATTCAATGCTCTTCGAATAAACAAATAGCTGAATCACAGATAAGGAATCACCTCGAAAGAAAATATGTCAATCAACTCCTGTTCTGGTATCTGCAGGTAGAAGCTGTAAGCTGTCAGTGCGTGAGCCCATCCCACCCACCTGTTACCCATTTCTAAAAGGATGGCTTTCAATTTGTAACACCATCCTCCGTTCTGGTCTGAAGACAACATTTCATGACGGCGAAAAATCGGGAGAGCTCCTAAAAACTTGGCTGTGAACCAAAACAACAGAACAAACTTCCTTTGGTGACTCAGTCTCAAGATTTAGGTCAGCCAAAAGGAACTTCAAATGAGGACTTGAGGTTAGGGTGGCAGTAATTTACACAATTCATTAAAATAGCTTTATTTCAGTAGAGAAAGTGAAACGGAAGGGGCAGAGATCGTTAGAGAAGATATCACTCGTAACAAACGTCTTCCAACTAAACAAGACAGTGCGTTAAGTGCTGCTACATCCATTGAAGAGGCTTCGATACGTGAGGAACGAGATAACGCGACACCAGTGATAAATTTTGAGCTCTTCTGCAGAGGAAGAGAGAAACCATGATACATTTTAAAGTAGCGAGAACATTTCGTAGGCAATAAATTTAGATTATAAAAGAGTAGATTGTCTTCGCCTTTAATGCCAAGACAAAGAGTTGAAAGGGTGACCTGACATTGTCGCTTCCTAAAGTTCACATCAGAAACAGTTAATTTTAGAAACGTTCACCGATACACAGAATTTCTGTAACACTTTCAAAAGAAACAGCATTCTGTTTTGAATTGAATATATTTATGACATTTAGGGATCTATGATCATAGATTAAATAATAAGATAATCTTGGCCCGCCTACATGTTTTGGTCTGCACTAAGGAACACGTGATTTTGAAGCCTGCTGTTAGATGACTCTGGCGACTATTTTCAGTCGCTGGCTCTTTCCAGTAGTAGCCACCAAACGGCAGGCTTCAAAAGCACGTCCTCTTAAGCAAAAAACAATTGATTTTAGCGCAGACCAAAATAGGTAAGCGGTATGTCTATATTATGACTCAGGGCGGGATAGGGTAGGGGAAAGGATGCGGAGAGGAATCGGCCAGGACCTAAGTAGAAGGTACCATCCCGGTATTTATCTCGTGTGACTGAGTGAAATCCTTGGGAAAACCTTAATGATGATGGTATCGAACCTAGGACTTCCAGAATATGAAGCCAACACCTTACACATTGAGCTACGGCAGCTGGACATATTCTGCTTTGGGTTTAGGAACGGATAGACTTAAATCTATGAACAATGATAGGTTTCCTACCCAGAAGAATGTTCATGAGCCTGGTTTCTCATTGCTTTCCATCGGATGAAGATGCGTCCTAAGGACAATGATTACAATTTAAAGTGGGCTCCGAACTACTTCTAACCGCACCGGGTACTGAACCAGGTATCCCTTTATTATAAGCCAGATAACTAGTAAAGAAAAATGTTGATTTTGTTTCTTTTAAGATTACACTGAGAAAGTAGACAACAAAATTAAATTTCCAAAACACCTTTGAAAAGTGACTAGTAAAAAAAGATGACAATAGTTGAGAAAACTTATTTGCTAAGTAAAGTCTACGCCAAAAGTTTGTACCCAGTCGTAAAATTTCTTCTCCAAATAACTTTGGAATGGATTGACCAATGTGAGTACAGTTTTTTTTTTTCGTATCATACAGACAATCACATTCTCTTGAACTTACAGGAAACCGTACCCAAATAGGTCTATCGATTTTTAATTTATTTAGAGAAGACATTTTACGACTGGTTACAAAATTTTAGCGCTGACTGTATTTTATACAACTTTCTAGAAATAGGCGCCAAAACAAACCTTACACAAATCATCGGCTCATCATTTGACTTTCTTGGCAGCTATCCATTCTCATTCGTAAACTTCGCTGAAGTACATTGTTTTCAACAACTTCGTTATTTCGTAAGCCAACACTGCTTACGTCTTTATTTCTAGATATATTACGTTATTTGTGACGATGCCTCGAAAACTTTGGATACCTGTAGCTCTGAAGCCTATGTATTTTGTGACGAAGTTTGAACTAATCAATTTTGATGCTTGTACTATGGGAAATTGAATCCTGAAGTATTGTTGAATCGTTATGAAGTACCCTGTATATACCACCCCGACATTCGCCTAATGAAAGATGTTGAAGAGACCTCATTTAGGATAGCCGGCTACAGGCCTAGAACCTATGCGTAAGTACTCCCTCCCTGAAGAATAATTATGAATTGAACATACGCACTATTTGGATCCTGTTCGTACATGGAAGAAGCTAATAAAGCACTTACTGAAATAAAATTATTATCGAGAGAGAAAGAACAATAATTCTTTCCGCTCAATGTCGGATCGCTTGATAAGTTGTTACTTTAAACAGATTCTTACCTTTTCCGGACGACTGCGCTCGGGTGTCCAGAAGCACAATATTCTGTAAGCCAAATTAAATGTAGCTCACCAACTCTGTTTACTAGAGGTAGGTTGCATCGACATTGTACCTGATTGCTAAATCTGTATTCAAACACAACTAGGGACGATCTTAATCGAAAAGAAAGAAGCTAAAAATAATTGCTTTAGTTTTAATTCGACAGCATAAGGGTTCTAGTTAGTTGAAGTAGAAAGACTTTGTAATAGCAGTTCGTGTATAAATGGATCTCTTCTAAGTCGATGGCTTGAAGATGACCTGACATTTAGTAGAACATCCCCCTCTCCGCCCATTTTGAACGTTCCATTTCACACCTGTTAAGGAAGGAGAATCTGGTTTGTCTCCTGAACACAGACAGAAAAGCTGAGCCAAAAAAATCGACTCGTAGATTTAATCCAGCTCGTGTTTGTGAAGAGTTCCTGCAGCTAAGCAAACAGTTTGTTTGTGCCGCTGACGGTAAACACGTCATCTCAGCAAGAGTTTAAAAGATGTTGACCACACTCACCCAATAAGCAACGTAATCAATCTATTTCTGTGGGGGAAGGTAGAAAGAGGGAAGAATTTGTCTGGGGTAGGGAAACTCCACACTAACACAGTTATCTATCATTCAATCTATGTTTCTGAGCAAAGTGAACTTATAGTGGTTTGATATTACCTTACATCTGTTTAGAAGATATTTTCCCACACCCTCTTGCACACTTCCAGAATATTTCCTAGACCCCTCTTGATCCTAAAATAATCTCCATGAAAACCCAGCCATAAAAGTACGCTTATACCCCTGATATTTCTATTTATACCTCCACACCCTTCCAATTTCGATCTCCTGTAAAACTCCCAGTGTTAGCCTCTTAATTGTGTGGAAACGAAAGTCATAGATAATCTGTAAAACATTAAGTAAGTCACTTCCACCTTTAAAAGTAACTTTACTTACATATTTATGTACAAAATTGTATAATAAAATAACTTTTATCTTTAAAAAAAAAAAACAATCGTGTAAAACCCGCTGCAGTGCGAGAGTTTGCTATTAATTTATACATTAATGAATAGTCAATTTTGAGAACTCGGTCAATTTTATATAAATACTGGCTGATTTTCCCACCCGTTGTGCGGCTTGAATAAAATATGTTGGCAATAGTCATCGGGACTCTCACCAATTGCCGTTGTTCATGAATTAATAGTCATGTCAGATCACTTGAAGGTAGTCAACCCGTCGAACAATATTGTAATGTTGGTTGCCGCGTGCTTTGCTTTTTTTATTGTTACCACCGCCATTGGAATTCAATGGACAATTAGATGGTCGAATATCTCTGAAGATAATAATTTTAGAATCAAAGTGATGTGATGACTTCCCAGTCCGGTTCAGTATCTCATTATGTGCGAAAGATCATTCCAATCGGTCAAGGAATTTTGGCGTGATGCTTACGCACACATAGTCACTTTCAATTTTATATACAGAGATTTAATTAATATTTTTTTTAGCCCCCCCCTTTTTTGAAGGGGTAAAAGAATGTTTGAATGTCTTCATTGACGAATTTCATTATTGTAAGTTAATTTCAAATGTTTAACCTGTTATATTGCAAATTTTTGTAATATAATTTTGATATGCAGAAAAAGTTATTCAGTATTTCAGATCGAGTGTTGTCCTACGTACGTAACAATTTTGACTTCACTCAGAAGTGAATCAAGCTTTTTTTGATAAGTGCGACAATTATTGCAAGCTTAGCAAATCAAACCAAGAAGGTTTAAATAAGGTTAAATCTAGTAGTCTAGTTTACAAAAGTCAAGGTTGAAATAACTTTGACAGGACAGGGAAGAACGAACTAATGTACTTCTTTAAAAAGAAGAAAAAAAAACGTTGACCTGGTTGGGAACTGAACCGACGTGCTTTGGAACACTGATCTGATGCTGTAGTCATGACATCATGGACATCATGGCCCGCTTGGAAAGCGACCTACTTCGCTTTCCAAGCGCTATTTATAGCTAGTTCCTCAGATTCACAAGAGATGGCTGCAGTGAGAGCTGCTGGAGATTAGCTTGCGTAGCACATGATGGGACTTCGTGGCACTAAAACGTTGCGGAAGTGCAACGAAATAACATTCAATTAGATTTCAAGTTGAACAAACTTTCTCGCAAAGCTGGTTTTTCCAACAAGCTTGAATTAGGCTAGATATAACAACCAGTTTTTCCAAGAAGTTTGTTTCACGCTTGGTTATCAAGTTCAACACGATATCAAGTTTAATGAGATCAAAACACGTTACTGAAAACCTTGTTACAAACTAACGTGCTATGCGGGCTGTGTTTATGTAGTTGTAGTGCCCACCGCTCCTCCATCATTAAGAATTGCATGAAGAAATACTGGTTACAGCGTAGAAACCGTCATAATAATCACATATGATTATAGTTTTCCCCGTGGCTACAAATAACAAACAAGATTAACAGAACTAGTATGTGAAGAAAATGCTGACAGTTCACCAAATCGTCTCTCTCTCTCTCTCTCCCTCGTGGTAAGAAAGATTTTTGTTTTGTTGCGGAAAACCAACAGATTTCGGATGTGTTTGGATTCGGTTACTGGCGCCAGTTTCCAGCATCTCCACAATTCATCATCATCATCATCATCATTAGTGGAGGAAGAGGAGGAGTTTATTTTGGTTGCTTAGCCTAGTTCTTCTGTTTGTTTGCTTAAATTCTGTTACTACCCAAGTCACGATCGAAAATAGAATATGGCTTCATTTGATTTGTTTGAATCTCTTCGCATTTTCCTTTTTGTTGCACTCCTTCCTTTTTTTTCAAATGAAAGACTGAAAAACAATAACATAACTCGACTTGATTTTTTTTTAGTGCTTCGAACAAATTGAAGGAAACGTTTCATTCATTTTAAGTTGAAAATCTTGATTCGGGATTAGCTACATGTCTGTTTATTACAAACTTCAAGTTTGTGGAATGTAGAGCAACATTTCTTGCAACTGTTGTTTTTCTTATCTCTTACTCTATCCAGTGACGGATCAAGGATTTCCGTAAGGAGGGGACGCTGATGGAAGTGACCAGGGACATTTCCGGTATTTTCCCGCTAAGTGCATTTTTAAGGATAAATATATCATATTTCACCTCATATTAATAAGTTTTATCATGGAACATGGAAAACGATATCCCCCCAAATTGATATTTCTAGACAAACTAGGTTTAGCCGGGAACAAATTGAAACTTTTTCTTATATAAATTTTTGAAAAAATGGTATAAAAACAAACAATTCGTACTAACAGTGAAAAATAATTTTGTTTATTTAAGAAAAGCATGCGGCGCGTTCCTATATACAGTCACTTTATAAATTCTTCAATTGGCGCGCCCCATGCTTTTCTTTTTAGTCATACATAAAAAGAAAATCATGGGACGCTCTTTCATATACAGTCACTTTATACATTCTTCAATTCTCGCCCAATGCTTTTCTTTTTAGTCGTCCAGCAATAAAATTATTTTCACTTTTTAGTACGAATTGTTTAAGAAAAGCATGTTTTTTTAATATATTTTTTTCGAGTTATTTCGGTGTTCGGATACTTTCTCTTAAGCTAATGTTTTATTATTTTTCTTAATAAAAAAGTCCTACCCAATTATTTCATGGCCCACCTGTGGCCTATTCATGGAAAAGATGTTTAGCGCCGCCATTAATGTTGTTGCTATCTTCGTTTGTATTTTGCAAGGGGGTACGGGTGTGACCTTTAAAAGAAACAAGGGTGAGGTTAAAGGTCAGAGAGGTAGGGTAAATCGAGTGCGTTGTCTCGCTTTCAAGGATAATCTTCGTAATGTTCATCCCCTTTTCACCAACTCGAATCTAGAGAAAGTGAATAACAAACAAAAGTAATGGAGAGGAGAGAGGAATTAGAATTCGCATTCAAAATTTCACTTTATATATTCACAAGCTCTAACCAATTTACTTCGTGGTATAACTGTCAATACCTGGATTATTCGAGAACCGATAAATCTAATAATTTATTACCGGTATTCGTTATATTCCAGTTGAACACAAATTGCACGTGTTTCAAAATAAGGTGCTGAGAAAGATACACGGACCGAAATGGGACGAGATGACCGGAGAATGGAGGAGACTGCGTAATGAAGGATTCCACAAACTTAATTCACCTTATATTATAAGAATAATGAAATCAGGACGATTAATGTCGGAAGGAATAAAGTCCTTCAACGTGCACTCTTCCGGGTGCAAGGATAGCGAAAGTATCGACTAGGGGTCTCTGTTGAAGGTACCATCACCTCATTTGCCTGTTGCGACTGAGAAAAACCCTAGAGCAGCGTTTCTTAACCTTTTTCATGCCGCGCCCCCCTTTTGCCGTGCCTTCTACCCGGCGACTCGTTATAAAGTTTTCAAGATATTTTCATGATTTTTTCTACAGTTGCTTACAAGACCTTGAAATTTGACACAGTTAAAATAATATTCCAAAAGTAAATTTTAATCTCTCTTTTGGGGATTCAAACTCAAAATTGAATCTCGCTTATGGGGAAATCAATGTTAATTCAGAGGACCACATTTCCTTGTCCAATTTTACTAATTAGTACCAAGAAATTGAGTCAGACGCTCATGTCGGTCTATTAAATATTGTAGCATCTCTCGATCTCGATGTACTTCACTTTTTAGTTTGAACCACCGAAACGGAGGTTAAACGTTTGTTTTGGAAAATTATTTTCACATGGGTTTTGTGAGCAATTGAGGCGTACGCTCGAACAAAAGTCTATGTTCCATGTTGAAAGATAGCAGATAGACTTTTGCCCGCGCATGCGCCTCAGTTGTAGAAAGTTTCATGGAAATACCTGGATTCTCTTTTACCGTTCTGTTTCTCAGTTACACGAATTAGCAAAGAGTATTTATTAAAAACGTGGTATTTAGGACAAGGATGGGTACCTAACTTTTAACTGAAAATGACTTGGTAAAGCGTGTCACAAAAATTGAACCGGGCATTTTGAAACTGTTAAATCAAAATAAGCTTAGATTCAGCGTTAACCTAGTAAACTTGCGCAATCTTTCGTTAAATATTATAAATATTCTTTTAAATATTTTGTTTCTTTTTTTTTTATTTTCTGTAATATTTGCTTTTTATTTAAAAGCATGACAGTCGATTTGTTGTATTTGGTAATAAACATCCTAATTAGATTATAGGAAAAATTATGCAACAAATTACTTTATCTTTAATGTCTTCTATGAAATTAATTGGTTTTAACGTACAAAACCCTAGTTAAAATTATTTTTTCAACTCCTCTCGCGACTCCTTTGCACACAACCCACGACCCCCCACATTGAGAAACCCTGTCCTGGAGAATCAGTCGGGATGGCTTATGTGAATGAGATTCAAACCCGAGTCGCCTCTCCAGTCTTTTTCGAAATCGATGATTGTAACCACTGGATTACGGAGGCTAGGATAATACCTTATTTGTCTTGCACGTTTAATATTAAATTATTTTCTCCTGTTAATATACCAGAACAAAAGCAGATGACGTAATAGAAATGATGACATCATGGTGTAAAGCAAATGAATTAACAATATCTTCTGAAAAAACGAAATGTGTATTATTTAAAGGAAAACTAAATGATAAAAGAGGACCTATAATAACCAAAGTAAATGGTAAAACAATTAAAAGAGAGGAACACCTAAAATACTTAGGATAAACTCTGGACGAAAAGCTTGACTTTAGAATGCACACAAACATAATAAAAAATAAGGCAATAACAATTTCACACAAATTAGTAAACAATGTAAAAATTCGAATGAAAATAATACGTATCTTCCATGATGTCATCATAAGAGCAATAGTAGGATACGCGGCCAGCGTATGGTGCCATAGACTTGATGATAAAAGGCATAAACAGATTATAGACAGAGCTCAACGGCAAATACTTTTACAAATGTCAGGCCATATAGGACGACATCGGTCGAGGCACTCCAGGTCGCCCTGGCGGTCCACTACAGCTCCAGGTAAACAAGATGGGAGCCATGTACTGGATGAAAAAAGACATTCAGGGCAAAGTCGTAAACATTCTACGTAGACCAGCTGAGACTAAAGCTGAAGTCAGTTCAGCTATAAACAGTGCGTGGCAGGAATTGTGGAATACAACTGAAAAAGAAAGAAGACTGTACTCCATTTTTCCAGATATTGAAGAGTGGATGGAACTGAATTTGGACATCACTGCTGGGCTGATGCACTTTCTGATGGGCCATGGTCCCTATCATCAGAAGCTACATGCAATGAATATTGTAGAAGATAACCTATGTCATACGTGTGGGGTTGTGGCCACACCACAACATATAAATCTGCGTTGCAGGGAGACAGAGCACGTTGTAGTCGAAGAAAGAGAACTCTTGAGGGGAATACCTGACGCGGAGGTTCTGCGAACTCCGGAACGTACGGCAGCCCTCAGAGAGATAACTCAAAAAGTTTCAAATGATCATAAAAAGAAATTTAGAGATGGCTTGGACCACCAAGTATAGCAAAAATAAATAACAATACAAGGGAAGATGGCTCGGCTGACTGGCGCGTGTGCGCGTTCGCGAGACCGCGTCTACAGTGAAACGGACTTCTTAAATAAAAAACAATAAAGAATATGAATAAATGATCCTGCCGGAACCCGGTAGAAGAGCGCCTTGAGGCGGAATCCGTAACAAGAGACGCTCGTGAAGTGATAAATGTGAAATTATTTGGTGATGGTGAATTAAGAATAAATGTGCAAGTGTAACTAAATTAGTGGTAACGATAATTACGCTAACTTTTGGAATCCAGAAGGAAGTGATAGTGCAGAAGTGTGAGTGTGCATGAGTGAATGTGGAAGAGAGGACTAATAGTGCAAGTAGTGAGAACAGAAGAAGAAGTGATAGGATACTTCAGCTTACAAAGAACTACTATACAATCCAGTGGCAGAAGAAGAGTAGTGGATACCAAGGAGGGATAGCGTAAAAAACTTTGTGGCTTTATCATCAAACCCACGCGCACCTCACCTAATTCCCTTCTTTTGTACTTACAGGAAAAGAGAATAAGAAGAAAAGAAGAAGCTCAAGTCTATGTTTGTCTCGTCTGTGTTGTCCATGTGATGTCTGTACTTTGTGTAAATGTATTATGTAATCTATATTCCATGTTTTTATAATACAGTTGGGAATATGGTAGATAGGGTGCCCTCCCAAGCAAATAAAAATAGGTCCAGCAAACAAGGCTAGGAGAACATTCTGGACACCTAGCAAGAGCCCGTCCCGCAACCCCAGAAGTCTTAGACTGATGGAACATAGGAGCTTCTTGGAATGCCGGAACTCCGGCAATCCAATAATCTCTAGGGACATGCCTGCCCCAAGGCAAGAAGATCAAAACGGATCGTACTGCATGACCCTGAAAGTGCATAACTTGGATACAAAGAGGTAGGGGTGGAATGCGGGTCCATAAATGAAAAAAAAAACAAAAAAAAAACAGAATCAGGAATATCTCGAAGTTGGAAGTGAAATTACAGAGCTCTTCAGATGTTAACTATCGTCAGTGTAATTCATGAGAATTCTGCGTATGGTTCTAATCAATAAGCGTTAACAGCTAAGGCTTAAAAGTTAAGATGTAATTTGGTAACAAACTTTCTCTCATTGCAATTCGTTTTGAATTTTGTCACGGTCTTTGTTTTTCCTTCATTCGCACATTAATTTCTGCATTGGTTTCTAAAAATCATTGTAAACTTTGTATTTTTGGGCCATTTTAGTAACTATAAACTTCGGCTCGTCACGATGCCATTATATGTTAAGTTTTAAAATCCACAAATATCCATACCGCAGCCGGAATTCGAACCCAGAACCGTGGGGACATTGACCTGGCATCTCAGATCGCACGACTACCGCGGTTGGCGGCATTCGTTTTTAAGTTTCAGCATCTAGATATAATTGCTCAGTTCCTCCGACTAGGAAATAAAAATAAATTATCGCTTCAATCCATTAGAACAGAATGTCATGTAAGATTGATGTTATTATTACGAAATATAGTGTCCCTCCTTACCTACGTCACTAGAGTTCTTATCGTTAGTTGTTGTCTCCTTCTGATAAGTCGAGTTATTGTTTCAGAAGTTTACTACCTCAGATCACTTACGATTAATTGGTTCAGACCTGTTAATACCTTCCTCCCTTTGTATTGTTGAATGGTTTTATGTCCTTCATTACATAAGTTTGGTTATTATTGTCATAATTAGTGTTCTTACAGTTAACATCGAGGTATTACAAAAAACGAACGTTTTTATTCCGTTTATTTTTGGTGTACTTGATCAGTGTTTCAACTTAGTCTTTGTTTAATCCTGAATTCAACTGTTCCAAGTGAAAAGTTTGTAATTTAATATTTCGAGACTCCAACCTCGTAATTTTAAACTCTTCCCTGAGTTTAGTTCTTCCTTTACTTTCTGCGATTCGACGAAGATTTTTTTAAACATTTTGTTTTTCTCTGAAGTTTAGGGACATACTTGAACAGTAGGTATTGTAACATCATTATTACAGGTTTGAAGTATGTGCCCATACATTTTGTTTCGTACGGATGAATGATACACATTGCCAGAAACAGGATAGATTGTATTACGTAAGGGCTAAGCTAACTCAGACTGTTTGATATCTGACTTCAAATCGAAAATAACATATCAAACCGTACATGACAACTTACAGAAAAGCGGAAACATGCACGTATTTAGCGACATCAATCTTTACTGAAACTGAGCAATGAATGTAAAATTTAGTAAATTTATTGGTGATTTCCTTGAAGAAAAGCTACATTATTTCCTATAAGATCTATTTACGAAACACTTCCATTGTTCGAGATAATGGCCTTCCACAAATACCTATATCGTGTCATCGCTGCATTCACCATGAATTATTTTATAACCAATGCATTGGACTAGTTACTGTTTAACGTAGTCTCTTCAAGTTACTTTTTCCAACTATTGACAGAAAATAACCTAATATGATAGACAGCAATCAATTTATTTTTACTAGAATGCTTTATGCCAGGAGTGAATTAAACTAGAATTTTGCCTACTTTACATCCATCCATACAAAAAGGTGATTTATCTGTATAAATGTAACATGCATGCTAACTTCCTTTAATAGAACAACTTGGCTTAAAACCGGTTTTCACAGACGAAGCGCGTCACGATTGTCACCTTGGCTGTTTGACCAAAATAAGGCTTTACTTTTTCTCTTCTATAAACCACTCCCGCCCACTTTCGATTTACGAGAATTGGCGTTGATAGTTTTCATGGTCTTGTGGTAGATGTTTGCTCTCTGCTGGAATTTCTTTCAGTTACACGGACGATCACACGATCAGTGCTCGAAGTGGGCTAGAAAAGTAAGGGTACACTTGCACCTAGTGGTGGCGATTGTCTATTGAAAGTAATGGCAATGAGCTCTCATTAATAAAAAGGTACGCCAAATCCAAAATGGAAAAGTTAAGTGCACGGCGTGCCTCCTCGTGCTCCTTCCCCGACTACGAGCATTGCGGACGATGAATCATTTACTGTAATTGCTGCGTATTTCATAACATTTAATTGCATTTTAGTCTTCTGGTAATTATTGGCGATTCGTAGAACGTAAACACGACACAAGACTGAGGGAGCAATTCCCCTGGTGAAGATATATTTTCCATGAAAGAATTTGAATTTATTTTTGATCTTTAGGCATCTATGGCTGAGGCTGAGATATATTTGTGGAATGGAGCCGGTCAGGGCCTAAGCTGAAAGTACTACCCCGACATTTGTCTGGTGTGACTACTCAATTGTGCATGAGGCCTTCACTTGACTAAAGGAAGATGATAGAATATGTCTGGTCCTAACATACACTGAATGAAGGATTATTCTTTTCGGGTTTTACGTTACGTATCTTTCATTTTGTACTACTTCGTACAATAGTTTCATAAAACCCGAAAAGAATAATGGCCAATTATAATGAAAGTTTAAAATTCCATTTATATACACTGACTGTTCATAATTCGCGGCATAATTACCAAATATACGAGTTTTAATATCCACACTGTTCAACCATTCTGCACCAAATTATCATGACTCCATTTGATCCCCAGATCAGCAGGCGGGGATATACGCTAATTCATTCCTAGCGAGCAAGGAGAAACTCTCCTACATAACAAAAAGAAAGACAATGTAACGGGGGTGAAAGTAAGATCAAATCTATTTTCAGGTTCTGGGAAGGAAAATGTCACAGCTTTGGAAGTTCTGTGCCGAAGTGAGGGAATGTACATCAATACAACCTTGTTTCTGTGTTTAGTATAGCATGTTCCTTCTACAAGTGTTTGAGGCCAAGTGAAATAGTCTTTCGCCCACAGCCCACCAACTCAACTCAGTGACACTGACACGACATACACCACTGGTTTTTCTTCTGGCACGCCCACTCACAACTATTCTTTATACAAAGCTTTACCGTTGAAGAAATCTACACCAATCAGCATGCCCACTTCATTTCACTATAGGAAGGGCATTTGACCATCAGGAGCAATATATCTCATAACGATCCCCATCTTCATATGCAGCCTAACCGAACACATGCGTCATTTTGGCTGCCTATAAGCAAGGAGTTGATCGTTTCCAAGACGGAGGACAAAAACGTTGAGAATGGAGCTGTAGGAAGTAGGGATGGGCACATGGATCCGGTTCCACATTACCGATTCCAGATAATATTCGAACCGGGTACTCGGATTCGGATCTTCGAACCAAGGAACTGGATCTTACAATCGGGATCCGGATCCGGATCTTGGAACGGATACCCGGAACCGGATCATAGAACCGGATACTCGGTTCGTTCAGAACTGATTCCTTTAGGATCCGGTTCGATGCCCGTAGTAGAAAGTCTATCACAAGAATGTTGACCGAGGAGGAGAAGGATTGTTCCATTTGTGCTTGTACCAACGGATTTTCATTGTTTTACTTTGTCTAACACCCAGCTACCGATTTCAAGATGAAAATATTCAGAATCTGATGCTAAATACAGTAGAGCCCCCGTTATCGGTCGATACCTATTTCTGAATACCGTCCAATTACGAAAATAAACAGTGGATTAGTAATCAGTACGCTTAGCAAATCCCTTTCCTCGAACTTTTCTATCATCTGAAGTTTTCCTTGGTGGTTAGAATAACGTGTTAGGTAGCATTTTGTCTGATACGACTACTCAGAAATGAATGAATTCAAATTTTATTTAAGGCCTTTAGGCAACTTTGGCTCAGGCCGAATGAAGGATGATAGAAGAATTGGTGGAATGAATAAAGTGGGAGGAAACGGGAGAACGCTGAGAAAACCTATACACACGGTCTTTGTTCATCGCAAAGCTCACACGGTATGACCCGGGATCGAACCGAGGAACCCAAGCATGAGAGCTAATCGCTCTACCACTGAGCCACCGCGGCCCTCAGAAATGAATGAGTAAAAGTTAAACTTTATAGTATATGTGAGAACTGAAAAACAAACAGGATATTGTTTATTGTTTTCTTTCAATAGGCGATGTTACATGGTGCCTATTTGGCGATGTACGTCTGCCTACCAGATTCGTCAAACAGATATAGAAAAGTGGCGATGCTTTCCATCGGTGGAAAAAGCACGGCATGCAATGCCAAATTAGTAGAAATTTCTAGGAAGCAAGAGGCTGTGGAACGTCGGACTATGAAGGCGTCGGATTATGTGGAACGCCGGTCTACGGACTCACGGCACAGAGGTGTGGGATTACAAAGGTTTCTGTGTACTAGAAAAATCCAACAGAATAAAGATTATTGAGATATTGTTTTCGCCCTTACGTAGCTTCTATATTACGTGAGATCTGAATCGTGATTGGATTGAATCTCAGGCAGAGTGCGGGTGACCAAAACAACATACAATATCACTTGCCACGAAAGCGGTGCAGTACTTCGTCTTTATTAATACATTCTTATGAATCAGTGAAGGGATCGCGGGCTGACTGGCAGCTAATGATGCGATCGAGATACAACTAAATATCTGCTCTGTATTCTTCTTTTGAAACAAAATTACTCGATGTCTGAAACGCTACAAAGTAAGTCCAAATTCATGCTTTCAACAGTTATCTTCCAAAAAGTTGCTGCTTCCGTGCCTTTATAATCCGCAGTCGTGTTGCAGAGCACGATTTTGGATTGTTTGCTTGTGGCAAAAGTACACTCTAAACTTTCCCCACCGTACTCTTTTACCCTACTTTCCCCTGTGACATAAATTTCTCGGCTCATTGTATATTGAATTGATTGTTATCAAATTTTATTTATTACTTTAGATCGGGGGATCATTTACATTTTAAGGTCCATAGGACAAGGGCATCATAATTCAAAAAGTATGTTAATTATAGGTTTATTGACAGAATGTTCAAGAAACGGATGACAAAGCCATTTCTCTGAAACGAACTACTAAACAAATGCCATGACACTGAAAGGTGGACAGATGAAAGGATATAATAGTTGTGGAAGGGAAGATGAAAACTGTAATTTGGTCAAGGTGGCTCTCCTTGACTCTGGGAGATAGCCCCCACCTCCTCTCTCTCTCTCTCTCTCTCGCCCCTCAACACCCATCTCTGTCTGTCTCTCTCTCTCTCGTAGTCGCCTGCACATTCTGGCCAATCCGAATAAGGCGAGAAAGCAGAGAACTGCAGCCTCTGTCATGTATGTAAGTAACCACGAGCAGCGTTGCCAACCGTACGGCCCTGGCCGTATTTGTACGGTAATTTCACCACTCTGTACGGCTTACGGCCCAAATGCAGGGCCGTACGCATTTTATACGGCCCTGGGCAAAATTGAAAATTAAAAAAACTAAATATCACATCAAATAGACAAAGGAATAGTTAACTAAAAATATTTCTTCAATTGAATGGGTAATCTGGTGACCTAGCGATCAGCAGCGTTAAGCATTGAAGTCAGGTGAGTAGGCCTATTACAACAGCGATGAGACTGAGAATTGCTTTTCGGGTATTTCCCGTTGGCTTTCGCTTAGGGAATGTTCCGTTGGCTTGGCTTTCTTTTCGGGGAAGTCCCGTTGGTTCTGAAGACAGTGAAGAGAAGTTGAATTGGATCAATGTCGCTCGCTCGCTGTAAGCTGTAACTTGCTTACATCTGTAACAGATGACGATCGGGCTGTGCATAGTGTGATTAGTGTCGGGTGAATGTAAAAGTTTTCTGCGTTTTATGTTTTTTTAGTGCGTTAAAATTTTCATAAAGGTTAGTGATATTATTAGTTTATACTACTTTTGTAAGTAAATAAGGATGGACTCCGAGGACGAATGTGGTCCATCTACACCAAGAAAGAGCAAGACTAAAACTGAAAGAAGAAAACAACGATACAGAGAAGCGTGGGAAAAAAATCCAGAATACAAGAATTGGTTATGTCGTGATCCAGTGACTGAGGATAAAGCTAAGTGTAAAGTATGTAACGTAAGTTTTGTATCGGATTTAAGTAATGTGAAAAGACACGGCAAAAGTGGAAGTCACATAAAAAACATGAAAAGTGTGTCGTTTTCTAGTCAGCGTAATTTAAGTTCATTTTTAATAAAAGAGGACCATCTCAATCTCACGAGTGTAGATAAACTGGCCCACGTAGCAGAAATTAAGTTCGCGGGTTTCCTAGCAGAGCATAATATATCATTTAAAGCAATGGACCACTTGCAAGACGTGATAAAACAGTCTTTCCCTGATTCAAAAATTGCAGAAAAAATGCAAATGAAACGCACGAAGTGTACAGCAATCGTGAAAAATGTTATAGGTAGGTGTCATAAAACGGAATTAGCGAACGCGCTAAAGTCTGTAAAATTCAGTGTCCTAACAGACGAATCTACGGATATCGCGAGTGTGAAAACTTCGTGTGTTGTGGTCCGTTATTTCGATTCTGCCTCTAATAAAATTGTAAGCAAATTTTGGAACCTCAACAATATTTATGACGATGCGAACTCTGGTAAAATGAATCAAGGTGCAACTAGTGAAAATTTATTTGAGGGTATTATTAACTCTATATCAGAATTTGACATTCCTTTGGAAAACTGTGTTGGGTTTGCTTCGGATGGGTGCAACGTAATGATGGGTTCGAGGAATTCGGTAATGACTCGTTTTAAAGAGAGGTGTCCCGGTATAATCGTATTAAAGTGTGTATGTCACTCACTTCATCTCTGTGCAAGTGAGGCTTGCAAATACCTCCCTAGAAGTTGTGAGGAGTTAGCTCGCAGTATTTATAATTATTTTGGAGCTAGTGCAAAACGTCAGGCAGAGTTAAAGGAATTTCAGATGTTCCTTGACTTGCCAGTCCATAAAATGCTCCATCCATCTCAAACAAGGTGGCTGTCATTACTCGCTGTTGTAAGTAGGATTGTCGAACAGTGGCAGTCCCTTAGATTGTACTTCACGTCCAGGTACCTCGAAGAACGGTTGATAGCGGCAGAACGAATTTACAACTCTTTGAATGATCGAGTTCTGAAATTATTTTTCTTCTTTTTATTATGGGTTTTGCCCAAGTTCACCGCTATCAACCAACATTTCCAAAGCGAGAAAGTTGTAATTACCGATTTACATGACAAAATGCAAACGGCATATAGAGATCTATTGTTGTGTTACATGAATCGCTCGTATGTGATGAAAACTAAATTATCGGAAATAGACCCATGCGACAGCAATGCATTTATTCCAGACGCACAAATGTACTTGGGGGTTGAAGTGCTAAAAGAAGTGCAAAAGCCAGAAATTTATGAACACACAGATACCTTGCGTGACTTTTATCACCGCTGTAGACAGTTTCTGCAGATAGGTTGCCAAGAATTTAAGAAAAGGTATAATTTTGATGACACAGTTTTGCCACTTCTCTCCCTGCTTTCACCAAAGAAAGCCTTATCAAACGATGAAAGAACAACAACACCATCACTTGTTCCTCTCATCGTACAATTACCAAGAATAGTAGATAGTGTAAACAGTGAGCTTGTACAAAAAATTGACGATGAATGGCGACAGCTACCTCTTGTAAACTTACCTCAAGACATAAGAAACTGTTCTGAAGCTGATGAATTTTGGGGAAATTTGCTTAAATTAAAAGACAATTCTGATCTACTTCCCTTCGCAAATATTTCGCAGTTTGCCCTCTCAGCCTTATGCTTACCACATTCGAATGCAGATTGTGAGCGAGTGTTTAGTAAAATAAATTTGATAAAAGTGAAACAGAGAAATCGACTTTTAACATCAACAATTAGTGCATGTGTGTTATCAAGTCAGTGCGTCCAGAATAATGGCTCAACATATCGAGATTTTACTGCCACTGAAGACATGCTCAAATCAATGACAAAGCGTTGTCTTTATGGGATTCCTAAGCAACCTTCTCAACAACAAAGCAGCAATCTATGCGGTGATGATGGAGATGGTAATAACGACGAAGACACTTCGACAACTTCGACACTTCACTTTCGACAACTAAGTATGGTGAGTGAAAAGTCAACTTACTTTTACCTTAAATTCAAATTGCTTTTATAGCTAAAACAGGGAATTCATTCAGAATTTTAGCTTAATTTCTTGAATCACAAATTACTTACTTTTAAACATTTTCTCCCATATAATTGTTCTCATATTCCCTAAAATATAGAACGATAACTTGGAAATTGTAGTAGTAAAATGCTAACTTGAGGTATGATTCAAATATACGGCCCTGAGGTAAAAAATACGGCCTATTTTCAAGTGGTGTACGGTCTTCTTGCGCTCCGAGGTTGGCAACGTTGACCACGAGGCATCATCTCAGCACAGTCTGTTATGTTGCAACATGCAAAAGTTGTTCTCACTCTGACGTTGCGAGAGACCAGTTACGTCATGCGGTTCTGCTGACTTGGAGAATAGTCCAATTCAGGGTTGTCAGATCTCTAGATATTTTCGCAGTAAATCTAAAGAATCTTCAACGGTCATACCAAAAATTTGATTCTGTTTTGTGAGACCTGCAGGTGTTTAACACAAGATACATCAATCATGTAATCAGGGGCGTAGCCAGAGGAGCATTCAGATGGTCCTGCCCCCCTCTAAGATTACGTTTTCTCTGTAAAATTAGTCTAAATTTACACGTAATTATTTATATTTCGTATACATATAAACCCTGGATCCCCGAAAGAAAATGATGGACCCCTCCGATAGAAAATTCTGAATACGCGGCTGCATACAATATGATTTCACAGGATTTGAATAAATTGAAATTGTTCTGTTTACAATACATAAAGAGAGAAAATAAAATGAGCACTAGATCACGCTCAGAAATTTCGCTCCACCTAGCACCTTTAACTTTAATGGGTTAACCATGAGCAAAATTTAAATGAAAACAATTTTTTCTCTAATGAAGATGAGGACTCTTTCAGTAATGTTTAGAAATCTAAAACAAGTGAGTAGTATTTAATTTCTGGTGTCCCTGGCGAGTGAGTGCATGCTCGCTGGCTTGTAATCAAGGAGTCCCAGGTTCCATATTCGGCAAGAGAACAAGTGGTTCGGAGCCCACTTTAAACCGTAGGTCCCATCCTTAGTATGTAATCTTCATCCAATAGAAGCTAATCACAAACCACCATCGGTTCACCTGTCCAGGGACCTTCGGCTCGTGGGCCTACATAATTTCTACTATACATTTACAACGATTTTATTCACTCTCATGCTACATAATGGACTGTCAACCAGCAGTTTTATCGGTTTTTCATGTATTTGATTGACTTGACATCATCTGAATGCATCTGTGATTATAATCAGCATTGTTTTAATTAATGGTTTTGGCAAGGCTACATTATCTTTAAGAGAACGCACGAATAAACTAATTAACGGATAGTTCTCCATACAGATAACTCAAGCTGACGTTTCAGCTATTTTTATATTTTGAATCTGGCAACACTGGTCGAGTTCCGACTGAGAAACTGTAGTGGGCACATCTGATTATCACTGTTGTCGTATGAAATAAACCACTAATTATATCAAAAAAGGAAGTTGATTTGGAGCTTTCAAGAACAGAATACTGGATTCACTTCATGCATTGCAGATTTTCATATCTTGTTTGTAACATTTTTGGAAAGGAACTATAATATATTTATCGATCTTTGATTTTTTAAATTATACTTTCACTTGCCTTGTCACTTGCACTTAAGCCAGGATAGATGCTGAGAATTATTTCAAATAAGGTTAATATTTAATCAGCTAAAATTTAAGTGATTGATTTTGCTGGATGTTTTCAGAGATAAACTTTATTATTACTTTTTTAATTATTGCAAGAAGTTATCGCTATCTATCTAATTAATTAGCTCATGGATTCATTCACTAGTTTACAACCCTTAACGATCAGGTTTATTCAGAGCCGCATTAATGGGGTCTAGAGTGGCTGGGCCCCAGCAGAGATAAATCAGTTACTCTTACGACTAGAGAGGCCGTAACACAGTGCGTTTATTCTCACAACCTCTTTAGAATAACATTAATGTTCCCGTTAACCGCATTTCTGTTGGAAATATGTTATGAAAGGTAATTTAAACAGAAAATTTTGTTAGATGAAGGTCAAATTAAGAACAGTGGGACAGTTCTGTAACATAGCTTGAGTGGATTTAATCACGTGTTTCTTTTATTTGCTTCAATAGTTTTTGGTGCAAATAGCATTCATTTGTATCCTTATGCCCATTATTTTGTTCCTGAACTGAAAGAGCGAATATCATATGATCAAGTAACATATTGAGGTTAATCTTTCATCTGATAATTGACTCCCTATTTTTAAATGGGAATAACTTTTTTTTGTTAAGAGGGCTCCTCGCTCCAACCCTCTCATTTTAAACATTTTTCCAAATATTTAATAAACTAAGAGTATTATCAAAAATGTCAATTCATAGCGCACTAGAACTTACAAATTACTATGAAATGCAATGGACAGCGATCTCGAAATCTTGTCCAGTGATACGTTATCAAAGATTATGACGTCATTATTTAATTGAAGTCTGAGCACTCATCAATCGACAAGATTTCGAGATCACTGTCCGTTGCATTTCATAGTAATTTGTAAGTTCTAGTGCGCTATGAACTTATAATTTTGAAAGTACTCTTGGTTTTTTAAATATTTTGAAAAATGTTAAAATATGGGGGTGCTGGAGCGAGGAGCCCTCTTAAGCGATTTTGTTAACACTTGTTTTGTTATACACTTCAGTCTCCGAGGTTCTCTTTTACATCAATTAAATTTCCACATAATCCAGGCATTGTGTAAATATTTTCTTAAACGAATTAGTACGTTTGCACTGCTGATTGCAAAATGTTGTGCAGAACTTTATTGAAAACATTGGATATTGCTGTCCGTAATTCATCGTTTTGTGGTTTTCTCCGGTACGTCTTTCTTAGCCCAGTCCCAAAGAAAAACAAAACACATTGAGTCAAATCTGGGCTGCGGGTAGACTATTCATGTGAACCACGTCTGCTAATACATCGAACGGGAAAATCATCATATAACCACTCGCAAACATTATTCACGAAATGTGGGGGTGTACCATCCTGCATGAACAAGAGCTGTACAAAAAATATGTCACTGAGAAATTACTATCCACATGCAATTTTTTTCTCTCAAATATATCAAAATTACTTTAAATGAGTCAAACTCGATTATTTTATCTTTTGAAGCATAAACTGCTTACTTTTCTAATCAAATGTAAACATGCTTGTCCTTGAAGACCGTCGTTAGCTCCTTCCAATGTTGTCGAATCATGTAGCTCTAGTATTGTCAGTTTACTTTATTTGAGTTCAAACAAGAGAAAGTGAGGAAGAAAAAAGAGCAGAATCTTGTTGCGCGAATTCTTGCGTCTGATTCGTTCTGAACGAATCACCTTCCTATTTGATTTTCACTATAGCTCATTTTAGTATCCTGTTCCTAAATAGCAGAGATGCATTATAGAGGAAAAAACAAAACAAAAAAAAAAAACAAAAAAGAATGAAGTATATTCAATGCCAATCTATGCTGTAGAGTCATGATGAAATTCTTGAACAATATAAAATATAATTTCTGTAATAATTTATTTTAGATATTTCTGTTTTGAAAACAATAAATTTGTAAATGACAATTACAAGGTGAATGACGTCATGGAGTCTTGAATCAAGGTCAGCGATTCTACCTTCTGCTAGACAGTGTATTTGAATCCTGGAGACTGGCGAGATATGGTTTAAAGTACCGTACAATTCGGAAATATGAAGTTTCAAAACAAGTCAAAAGTTAATTCGCGTTCCTACAATGTTAGGCAACCACAAATGCACTTGTGCAGGAATGGTTGCCAGTCAACAGAGTGTTCTGAATTGAAGAAATCGGAATAAAATTCTTAACACGAAAATTGAATCAACAGCATCTAATTTTAGTTGTATTGTCACCAAACTACTAATGTCATTGAACTATTATGTGAAAGGTTGTCATACGCAATGCATCAGTATTTCAAAGAAGCAAAAGTATAGAATGTGACCTTTTTGTATTTATTTTCTGAAAAAAAACTGAAATGAGCGCAGAACAGGCAACATAGGTATGATTAGGGCTAGAGTGAGTGAATTGTTATTAATGTCCGAAACGAGCTTCTAAGGACGGGACATACAGGTTTTGGTAAAGTGGGTTCCGAACCACTGCGGGACTTGAACCCATGACCACGCGCACAGAAAGCAACCGCCGAGGTCAATTAGGGCTGGAATTTTTTTACGAAGTCCTATCATCCAGCTTCCGTAGAGGAAAGATATAGTCTTGAGAAAGAGACCTATTTCCTGTCGAGTTACATTTTATGTTTGTATCCTTTCCCCCAGCGGTTGTGCTTACCGAGAAATGCCATCAATAGCACTGGCTTACGCCGTAGAGTAAAGGAATTTTGTAGGTGGTGCCAAAAATGTATACACTTTAACACATCCGTTTGACAATATTCGAAATGTATGAGAATGTAGTGTGATAGGTCGCTCCGTAGAAGATGTTAATGTACAGAATGTTGAGATGTTGGACAGATGGAGTCGCCATGCGAATTTACCTGGTCGATACATAGGACGAAGAGGTATGATTGAATTTTCTCCTTGCTCTTTTAATTTGACATCTCTCGAGTTGTACTTGTGGGGACTTCTAAAAGATGTACTGTACCACAGGAAACCAAATACACTAGCAAAAATTTTGTAAGAAATTGAAACGGCATGCGCGGCAATCTCAGTGGTAACTTTGCTTAACGTAACTCGCAATACTTAAAAAAAAATCAGGAAGCTGATGGCTGAATTGGTAGAACGTTTACTTTGCAATCAGAAGGTCCTTCCTAGGAAGGATCCCAGCGGGCGACCATCCTAAATAAGGGTTTTCCAGAATTCTTCCTCAGACACACCGGGCAAATGTAGGGATGCTACCTATAAACTAGGCCCTGCCCTACTTCCTTCCAACATCCTCGCCCCTGCTCTATCCTGTTCTGAGCCATAGTGTCCTAAAAGTCAAACATAAATTTTAAAAGTCACCACCCTGAGCACCTTTTGTGGCTGTAAAACGCACGTGACTTGTATTCATCTTCTGATATTTGTATACGTTTGGTATTAATACGTTAATTAGTTTTCTTTCTTTCATGAAGTGTGTATACACTATACATTTCTTGACACATTCTCTATTAAGTAAATAAATTAGCAGCTTGGCTAAACGGTAGGGCACTAAATTATGACGTGTGATTTGTAGCAGCTCTGAATAGGAAGATTTCAATTAAGTTAAATTGTGATTATTTTGAGCCAATTATAGTAATTCAGAAGCAGTTAAAGCCAAGGGCGCCCATGTTGTGATTGTCAAAGGGGGGCAAGAATAAAGTGACAGTTTTTCTATGATTTACTAAAAGTTATCAACAGGTTAATCACGACAATATTTACTAAATTAAGGTCACAAAAAGAACCTTATCATGAAGTACACTAAACCTACCTTAAATCATACTGGAAGATGATTGGGAATTGCTTAGTAAAGCTTTATGATATTATTTGTCAAATGTGTCCCCTGAAAAAGAAACTCTGCCCGAAAATATCTGTGCTGGCTTACTAAAGACATTATTAGTAAAAACAAGGTTAAAACTTTTTATCATATAAAGTTTACTTAAAAAATTGAAAATTCAAAACTCTACTACCAGGAATTTTTTCAATCTGCTAGGAAAGTCAAGAAATACATAAAAATAGCCTATAAGACCTTTATTTCAAATTCTGAAAATAATATCAATAATGATCCAGGTTAACTGTGGAAATTTATGAAAAACTTCCCCCAAACATATTAAAATTTGTGTGACAATACAGTAATTGCTAATACGTTTGCACAGTATTTCCAATCAGTATTTGTATCCTTTTCCCAACCGTTCAGTAATTTTGATAGTAATTCTATGTCTGTTAACCAAATACATTTAAATGAAATAGAAAAGGTTATCCATATACTATATAGCCGCATGGTCACTGACTCACTCACTCACTGACTGACTCATCATCATAATTCACAGGCCAAACTACTGGAGCTAGAAACACCAAATTTGGTATGAAGGTGCAGGACCATGAGCAGGTAAAGGGAAAAATCCGACATTTTGAAAAAGTCGCCATCTTGGATCCAAAATGGCCGCCAAACCCATTGTTGTATAGAATAGAGAGCTTAAACGGCTGGGGCTATTGAAATGAAATTTAGCATGGAAGTACATTATCGCTAGTAGATAAGGAAAGTACTTTCAAATTTTCTAAAAGTCGCCATATTGGATTCAAAATGACCGCCAAACCTATTGTTGTATAGAATAGGGAGGCTAATCGGCTGGGGCTATTGAAATAAAATTTGGTATAGAGGTACATTATCAATTGTAGGTTACGAAAATGTTACATTATGTATTGAAAGCCGCCATCTTGGATCCAAAATGGCGTACCATAACGTATTTTCCACACCGTTTGAGCTAGAGAAACGAAATTTGGTTTAAGCGTACAAGATCGCTAGTGGTTTAGAAAACTATTACAAAATGTTGAAAAAGTCGTCATCGTGGATCCAAAATGGCCGCCCAAAAAAACATTTACAACGCCTAAATCGCTGGAGATAAAAAAACAAATTTGGTTGCGTAGGTACATCATTAGTATTAGGTTACGGAAATATTATGCAATTGGTGAAATGACTATGGTTGCAGGTAAACTTGTTTCCGCTTTTGCATGATTTTGACAGTGGAAAATGCTGAAAAACTTTAAACGCCGATATGTCGGAAACTATGCGTCGTAGCGCAAAAATAAACGAAAATTAAGTTTTAGTAGAAAATTTGCTTTTTAGTGGCGGTGTCGAATCTCGCAAAAACGTTATTTTCAGAGTAAAATCAGAACTTTGGGTTGCATTTATTGTGAGTTGCACTACTGGTGACTACTTTGCTCATGCATGCGCACCATGATTATCTCAACATTACACTGTTTATTCCATATTGATAAAATATGATATATATATATATATATATATATATATATATATATATATAGATAGATAGATATAGATATATATATCAAGATAGGGCTTTCAGTCTCTGACGTTATAGATTTTTGCTACTTTGACTGGAATTTTCTTCTTTAGGATGCACCCCAGAGTAAGACGACGTTTAATTCATCTTGATATGACCATTATAATGCGAGATATTAAAATGTAAATATTTCACAATATGGCCGCCGCAACTAAGTGATGGAATATATTTTGGAAATTCCGAGATAGCTATCTTTCTCGGAGTGTCATTCTGAACGGAATGCCGTTTGTTCCACTTTTCTAGCAGATATTTTTATTTGTCTCCAAAAATTCAAAATGGTGTCGTAGAGAGCTTCCGGTTTGTTTAATTGTCCATGCGCAAACTGCTTTTTCCCAAACTTGATATGGCAAACACGAATCTGAAGTCCTTTTATGTGTATATCATCTCTAAATAAGAAAACATTTTCTAAACTTCGTTAATTTTTAACATGGGATTATATAGGAATTAGATACATTCTGCATAAAGTTCATAAATTATGGTCAGAAATGTAATTATGTGCTAATATGACGTCCGGAAACTATATCACGTGACACGTTGTGCAATGTTCGATTCGAATTTCAAGCTTCACTTGTCATGCTGACTACATTATCGTTTCCTTGTGTATTTCAATGCGGAAATCGAAATTTGCTAATTTGGCGAAGATGGCCGTATCCGGAATCTATATCACGTGATACGTTATCAGTAGTTTGTTTTGTATTTCAAGTTGCATCTGTTTTACCTAAGCAAATCATTGTTTATTTCATATCGGTAACTCATTTTCAACGCAAGATATTCAATAAAACCTTTCAACGTCTTCCATTGGTGACGTCACAACGTTATTCAGCGCATTGGACATATGCAGCTAGAATGTGTATACATGTCCACTAATATCGTTATTCTTTTTTCCTAACTCTGTATCTATTCAGCCAATCACTAAAGTTAAAAAACATATCATGTGACAACTCTTTCAGTTGAGCAAGGGAGCTTTCGGTACGCGTGCACTAAGGAAAAGAGTACGCTCGACCGACAAAATCGCATATTTAGGGCTTTATATCTCTGTCATTTTTCAAATGTAGAAATTTTCATGTTCGAAGGGGATCAATACTGTTATTAGAGATTATGTTACTATCAACATTTTTTTTATGTGTGGTATACGTTTCGAGAACATTCACCCGAAAAAGTCGACACCGTTGCTTTTCTCAAATGTATGTATCCATATACTATATAGCCGCATGGTCACTGACTCACTCACTCACTGACTGACTCATCATCATAATTCACAGGCCAAACTACTGGAGCTAGAAACACCAAATTTGGTATGAAGGTGTAGAACCATGAGTAGGTAAAGGAAAAAATCCGTCATTTTGAAAAAGTCGCCATCTTGGATCCAAAATGGCCGCCAAACCCATTGTTGTATAGAATTAAGAGCCTAAACGGCTAGGGCTATTGAATTGATATTTGGAATGAAGCTAGAATATCACCAGTAGGTTACGAAAATATTGCGAGATATGTCCAAAGACGTCATCTAGGATATAAAATGACGGACTTAAAAATCCATTTTCCACAGCGTTTTAGCTAGATATACAAAATTTGTTATGAAGGTGTATCAGTAGTAGTTTAGGAAAATAATACATAATTTTGGGAAAGTAGCCATCTTGAATTCAAAATGACCGCCCAATAAGATTATTTTCGACACTGTTTGAGCTAAAGAAATGAAGTTTCAATTGAAGTGTTGTCTTCACGTGTAAGTCACGACAATATAATAAAATGTTATAAAAGTCGCCATCTTTGATCCAAAATGGTCGTCAAACACATTGTTTTATAGAATAGACAGCATAACGATTGGAGCTATTGAAATGAAATTTGGTATGCAGGTACAACATCACTAATAAATTATCAAAAGATTATTTTATGTATTAAAGGCGCCATCTTGGATATAAAATGGCGGATACTAAAAATGCATTTTCAAGACCGTTTTCTGTAGAGATACGAAATTTGGTATGAAGCTGTATCATAACAAGTAGTTTAAGAAAATAATACAAATTTTGGGAAAGTCGCCATCTTAGGTTAAAAATGACCGCTCAAATATTAATTTTTAACACCGTTTGAGCTAGAAAAATGAAATTGTATTTTAGTTGTGTCTTCAAGTGTAAGTCACGACAATATAATAAAAAGTTTTAAAGAGTCGCCATCTTGGATCCAAAATGGCCGCCAAACCCATTGTTGTATAAAATAGAGAGCTTAAAGAACTGGGGCTATTGAAATGAAATTTGCTACAAAGGTAGAACATCAACAGTACGATACGGAAATATTACGAGATGTGTTTAAAGACGCCATGCTGGATCGAAAATGGCGAACTTAAAAATTCAGTTTCCACAACGTTTTAACTAGAGTTACGAATTAATCGTAACTCTAGTCGCCTCATTAATCCATAATGGCCGCCCGGCAACCCATTTTCTAGACCATTTAAGCTAGACAAACAAAATTTGAGATGAAGGTGTACCAGGACGAATAGGTCACAAAAATAATAAAAAAACCTGATGGGGCCGCAACCCCCGCCGTGGTGGGTGATATATTTGGTCCGCCAGAAACTCTCTGATTACGAAAAAGAGAACGAACCCCCAACCCCCGATGTTGGGAGTGCAGCTCGCACGGGGTCTGGGGGCAGCGCCCCCAGCGAAGCAAAGCGAGTCAAGAATATAAAATCCAAAACGACAGTTAGATCTGATGGTATACCCTCGTATATAGTGGAAGGATGTATTGATAAATATTCCCTATTGATTGCGTTCAACTTGGCACTAAAAACATGTATTTTCCCTAACAAACGGAAATCTCCTTTAGTTTGTCCTATACCTAAAACTGCCCCCGCTAATGGGCGCCCTTGGTTGAAGCAATAGTGCTATTACAGTAGTAATTCTGAGCGAAGCCTAAAGTGTTCCGTGGTTCCTTTAAAGGTCACCCACGACATAAAAAAAAGCACTGTTCATCTTTTTAGTATAACTTTTTATCTTCTTTTCTTTGTCCTTTAATTGTAACATCGCTTACAACACCGGAAATGCTAGAGGATTGTGGTTTTTTGTTCCACAGCTCTCACCCCCATGAAACCAGGATCCTTTCCAGTTTATTCTTTTGTGAAGCTCGGCGTCATCCTACAGAGATGAGATCATTGTGAATAAATTAAGAGTACTCTTCGGAGAATTGTAATGCAACAGAATGATTTTTTTCTTATGTCATGTTAGGTTTTGAGTAGTAGCAAGGTCTCTGTCTATGTGTGTGTTGGGAGATTTATGGTTATTTGATGGTGGTTGATCTTGTAGCAGGTATGACGACGGCGCAACAAGTGATGGTGACGCAGGAAGCAACGACGCGTCCTGAAGGAGAATGGGACAACAGACTCGGTGAGTTCTTTCGATAACTCGCTGCCAATACAGTTTTGTTAAATAACACCGACATTCCTCCCTGCCTTCCCTCCCGCCACAGTGGTGCTGACCTGACATGCTCTTTGCTTCCTAAATGTACGCTTCTTTCACTTCGTTTGTCTGTTTATTTGTTTGTCTATTTATCTGTTCATATGTTTTGTGTTGACGTAATATGTTGTGCAATTCGCTCTTCCTTTTATTATTATTTAAAAACGAAACATTTCTCATTCTTGTTAATTAAACTAGAAAGTAAACAGAATATATGATTGTTGGAATGATGGACTTGATTCTAGGTCTCTTTGCTTGCCGTACATATGCTCTGTTACTGAGCTATCAGTTCACCATGGACTGATTAAACATGATGTCGCATCCTATCTGTTGTCATGGTAACTCCATGTGCCTTGTGCAAGCAAATAGTGTTAACGTTTTGTAGCGACAAAATTAAAAATATTTTGTGAAAAGAAATATAAAAAAAGAAACCGATCTCCGTTCGTCAGCACTCCATGTGTTTATAAAATATTACAGAACTTCGATATTCAACCCCCCGTACTCCATTCGGTAACGTAACGGGCTTCGCATTGTTAATAAGGGGCAACGTGGGTTCAATCCCGCTGTCGGCCATCCTGGCTGAGGTTTTATAGGATAAAGCCCTGTTTTACGAGGCGAATACCGTGATTGTATTTCAACTGGAGTTCTGGATCCTACCGTTCTCATTTCTTTCCCCTGGAAAAGTGATTTCCGATGGGCGTTCGGGCTTGGGACAAAGAATTTCCAGTTGAGACCATTTTAAAATTTAAAAAGAACGAAACTCCAAAATACTGCAGAACACATCGTTTTACAGAACTAAAAAAGAAGAGGAATTTGGATCTGAATATTCGCCGGTGGTATAAATTTTGGTGAAGAAAAAATACCACATTATTCAATCAATTATATTCTCAATTTTATTCTTCACCAAAGCATTCATTATTCTGAAGCATTTCCAATGTCAGTATTGTTTTCAGTACTTATCCACCATGTAGCATGTTTAACCTATGTTTGGATAAATCGTTGGCAGTCGTCATGGCAATGAAGGATTCTCAGTAGTAGCCCACATGTTCGACAACCAGGAGATCTAGATTCGAATCTAATTCAGTCCAATGACCAAATCTTTTGTGTTCATTTTGTTTATTTTTGTGCTTTCTTGTAACAGCACCTATCACTTCAATATGTGTTGCTTGTCTTGTAGTTAAGTGATATCTGTTCATAAAGACATGCCCACAAATCAACTTGATGTGCATCGCAAAAGATAAGCGAATATTTTTTTAGCTCTAATGTTCCATAACTCATTTGAATTGTTTCTCTGCCACTGCAGCGTGTTCTACGAGCTATGGCACACTGAATATAATACGTGTTGTCAAAACCACATCCGGCTCGCATGGATATTGGTCTGCCATCAAATCTATACGGGAGAAAATTAATAAAATTATCCATAATATATTAAATAAATCGATAGTTTCTTTCTTCTAAATTTATTGCATAATTTAGGGGGCAAAGGGTAGCTCGTGTTGTGGCCATGAGGCGTAGTGTGAGCCGTTATAGTCCAACGTTTTTTTTTTCAATTCCGACGCTTCGAAAAATATCTATAAAATTACCTTAACTTAGTAAATAAGTAAGTTTTCCCGTAAAGTCCGTTATTGATTATTAATCCATTTGAACATGTGTGGCTCCATGCACATCGTTTTTGCTATCCACATAGTTTCAAAGTAAAGTGCTTTGGCCGCAATGGAGTGCCCTTAAAACTGCCGGAATGGCTCCTGGAATTCATAGGCTGGAATCGACCGTAGAGCCTTCGAAGCTACGGTGATAACGATAGGAAACGTTCCCATCATGCAATTGTTGTTTCATTTGAACAAAAACACCGCAGGAGTGAGGGCGGGGAAGTATGGAGGATGGAACAGGACCGTCGTTATACGTTTCGCAAGATTACACAAGAACAGATTGCACGTCACTACGTCACAGAACAACCACTGTAGTGCTGCAGTAAAACGTTGTGCTTGAACCACTGACCGTGTTTGATGCTCCACAGGATGGCGCGATCTGGAGATAAGATCCCGTCTACAAAATTCCACACATTACTGCCACACAGCGGCGAGTCTTAGAACTTATTAGGTTTAGTGGTTTAACTGTACAATTAATATAAATGGCTATTTGGAAAATATAATTGAGAAGAGTGGTATACGTAGTCGTGGCGATGGACATGGATATTCTCTTAGTCTAGATCAAAGCAGAAACAAATGACTATCGTCCACCTTGTTGCTGAGTTGACATCAGACAATATATTTATGGAAGCATTCCTATGAAGGATAGGTTGATTCCACAGATAGGATACTCAGTGCTTTATTCGGAAGTCGACACTGGCGCCATGAACTGAAGAAACTGAACTATTCACAAAACCTATCCCTGAAGAGGAGACTCCACGATTTGATCTTGCAGAGCCAATTACAGTGCAGCTTGCACGCGTCGTGACTTTCGCGCCAGCAACAAAGCTTTATAAAGAATCGGTCCATGTTCGGGCGCCATAAATTATTTGAAACTTTTGTGGGGGGGGAGGGAGAACAAAGAGCTGAAGGCTGATGACGTCATATGAATGCGCTTTCTGCTCTGTGGTAGAAATAAAAGTGACTAAGGAAAATCTCCAATAGCTTATCACATTCCTTACAATTCGTATTCAAAAGGAAATAATTTTCAATTCATATTTTAACGTATAAAGAGTTTACCTATACACACAAAAAGTATGTTGCATGATCGTGTGTACGGGATAGTGTTGTGTTGGTTCTACTTGTGAAATCTGGCCGGAAAAGAAACAGGCATGGAATATGAGCTGTATGACTAGTCTCATTGAAGTCAGATACAGCAATCGTAGAGTCGCTCTCTTGCATTTGTGCACATCCACTACGAAATTCTGTGAAAATCTGGAGCTTTCTAATGTTTTTGTATTGGTTTCTTAGTTCCTCGAAAAAAGTGGATTTGACCACTTTTGGACTTAACCTTTCAATTTTGCCTTTGTACGATTTCTGCGTAAACAGTGTCCTAAACAGCTTCGTTTCCATTTCTTTATTTTTTTCGGTATTACTTCCCCGTTACCTACCATATCCACTGCTTCTTTACCTACATTTTCTGACGGATTCAGGGATTTCACAATGAATTTAAAAAAAACGTGGTGTTAAGGTATTGAGGCGGTAAAAAAATAAACTTTCAGATGTTTTACGTCGTTTTGTGCATACTAGGGAGAGTTTTTAAATGAATGACAAGATGTAAAGTGAACCAAGGTGTGGCAAAAAATTGTTTATCTATTTTCAGTTCAAATGATGGAAACTTTATCACAATATTTGTCTAAATGTTGATTCCTCTTTCTTGAAGAGTATAACAACGTATTCAGATATCAATAGGCTGCTGTTAGAGGTACAAATAAAAACAGAAAGGTATGAGGAGCCCAGCGTGGTGGCTTACGTTCTACTTACCTGGAATAGACAATAGAGTATTTTTATGTGCAATTTTATGGTGAATCTACACTAGCTCATGTCGATGAACATTTTGTTGCATCTTGGTGCATCTGTTGACACTATGTTCATCAACTTGTTCGTGAAGTTCATGAACATTTTGGATGTTAATTCATAGAATTTTGTGTTGGTAAACTTGGAAATAGTCAAATGTTGTTAGAAACAAGTTTATGAAAATGAATATTATACAATGTTGATAATACATTTCTCCCTAAGTCAATTGAAGCAATATTTGTACATTTAATGTAATGTACACACTGCCAAAAGTGGCTGTGTTAATTCAACACTTTTCGGTGTCCCAGGGCTACCACCGCTTTTTTTTTTTTTTTTTTTGCTATTAAATCAAAACCGTTTGTTGTGTGATTTTGGTGATTCAGCAATGTGATAATGCTAGTACGACACCCTCCATTGCGTTGACTCATCATTGACAACACATCCATTGTGTTGAATCACCGTTTCTTGTGTTGATTCAACACCAAAAAGTAATGGTCGCCCTGAAACACCGAGCGAAACATCTTGAATTAACGCAGCAGCCATTTATTTTGCTGTGCAGTGTTAAGGGACCACAAACACAAGCCAAATCTAGTTTTTAAGAAAAAATACATTAAATACTGGTTGAGTTGAACGTTAAAAAATAGATGTGTATCCATATACAATAAACGAAATAATTTTAGCTCTAATTATCTGGCAACCCAGTACACTAAAGTGATATCAATATTGCAAAATGATTAAGACAGCAATTGCTAATCGTTTCGGATTTTAAAAGAAAATGCTTTTGGTGTTTTAACCTATTGTATGTCGTGTATTGTGCTAACATATAGGACTACTAATTTGTGCATCATGTAATAACGCGTCTGGTGTTTTGTCCTTAAACTTCGAAATTAAAAAAAAAAAACTATTATTATTGCTATTTTTGGACTTGCTTTACAAGGACTTAACACAAACAAGTTCGTGAACTTCGTGCCTTTCTATTTCTCTCTGTGTGTGTATGTGTCTGTTTTTCATATGTTGAAAACTATTGCTGCACATAGTCACAAACATGTTGAAATTTGCTTGAAGTCTATACTTTACCTTCACTCGTAATATTTCACTATTATTGTTAGTGTTTATTTTGAAAGTGTACAAGATTACATCTAGTACCTAGCTTGTAGCTTTTATGTACAGTACTCTGTATTTTTGGATTAGTATTAGCAACTAAACCACTTTATGAGTGCAATATAGAGAGAACATGAAGCCTATCTTTTTTAATGCATTTTTTTTTTAAAAAAACGTAATTTAATTACTGTTTAGAACAAATCCAAATGATTGCGAAGACGAAGAGTTAAAAGGTGAACAAGTGAAATCTTAGATTTGCATTTCAACATGTAATTAGTGACTTTTGTCTTCCTGTAACTACAGGCACACTTTCAATTCAAACTGGCGACTTCCCACATTCCATTAAATGATACACCTACTACCCACATATGCTGAACTTAATAAAAAAAAATAAAAAATAAAAAGGAAATACGCCTTATATACAAGTTGACCGAACCAGTTCATCTAGTATTCCTACGCATACACCGTACGTAGGAATACTTTCACAGGCGCTTGTCCGCGTAGGAGTTGCAAATGTATGTTTCGGAAATTTAAAAAAGAATAGACATGAAGTGGATACGAAAAAGATTTTCATCCTAATATGGTTTAGACCATACAAATAGAAAAATGCAAAGGATTTTTTTTTTTTTGTTTAAATTTAAATCTTTGTCAATACAAGAAGTGATGAAAAATATGCTAGTGCCCAACGAAGGGCACACGAGGAAGAAATTCGTGAAGGTCAGACCCCACCTCGTTTCACACTTCTTGCAACATACTTATATTTGACAAGTGTTACCACGAAAATCTTTGCGAGTAAAAGACAAGCACTCGTTTTTGTGGGCTTCTCTTTTACAGCGAAGATCTAAGAACCGCTTTCTCAGCAGAGCAGAGGAATCGTTTACGATTAGTTTCGAATTACAGGAGAAGACTAGAGTTTGATAATTAAGAATTTATTCGAGTTTTACTTCAGGAACTTTTCGCAGATAAAGTCTTATAATAATTGCTTCATCGACCTCATCCGCTTCATCAGAGAGCTTACGAATGAGATGTCACAACCTAACCTAACCTATCTATATTCGATTTAATTTAACTTTAATTTATAACTATTGCCTTTGTTGATGCTTTGTTCATCCATTGCTATTTCAGTTGAATCATTTAAAATTTTCTGTAAGTACTCACTGCTTTTGTGCAGCAACTTTGTCTCTTCGATTAGAATGGGCTCCCCACACCCATATAAGCCTATACTAATGTTCTGAGCCAGCTGATTTCTCCGTATTACCCTTATTACAACGTACCTGAAGCTGAAGCTTCGATAGTTATTCCACAACTACAGTCATTGCCTTCTTTTCTTTAGTTCACAATGATTCGTCGTGTCCTCAAGTCTTGTAATGTTAATTTAGCTCATATCCCGACGTCATACAATGATGAAAATGTGCACAGCGACGTAAGTCGGGTGACAATCAATATTCTAGTGTTACTTTCATACATTTCTATAAATTAAAGGACCACCCCCGTTGACCTAGTCGTCAGCGTGTCTGACTACGGATTGAGGGGTCCCGGGTTCGATTCTCGGCGCTGCCAAGAATTTTTCCCAAGGCGTGTGGGCTTGGAACGGTGCTCACCCAGCATCGTGATTCAATTGAGGAGCTGCTACGAATAAATGACAGTGGCAATCACAGTGAGAGATTCGGCTCTCCTCTCTCAAACCGTGTGGTCAGCGTGGGAGCAGTAGACCAATCCCCTCCCTACGGGGAGAGGCCTCATACAGTATTGGAATGAATATGGCTGTGATTTATTATTATTATTAAATTTTAAAAGCATATTTTAATATTTTTTAAATGTTACCCATAAATACTAGCCTGCAACGCTATGACGTTTGACTGGTTGCAGAACACTTTAGAATTTGGGTATAATATAATAAAAAACTTTTTAAAGACATACTTTTCTTAAACAAATCGTACTAAAAAGTAAAAAAAAGTAATTTTGTTTATGCATGACTAAAAACAAAAGCATACGGCGCGCTCTCATATACAGGCACTTTTTAAATTCTTCAATTAGCACACCCCATGCTTTTCTTTTAGTCATGCATAAACAAAATTATTTTTTTACTTTTTAGTACGATTTGTTTAAGAAAAGTATGTCTTTAAAAAGTTTATTATTATTATTATTATTATTATTTGTATACACCTGGGACTTTATATTGATGGCCATCTTTGACAGGTCGCAGTTTGCTTTTGGATTTCACAGGTTGGGTGGTCTGTATACAGTTCTGATTCCATACCTTTTCAGTTTTCTCGCTATTCGCTTTCTAATATGTACTGAGCGCATTTCTCTCACTGTCGATATTAATCATTGTATCGCGAGGGCTATTTCTGCTGCCCTTTTGCGGCGTTACGTGGATATGTAAACCCTACTCATTCCCCATTTGAAGTGTCTAATATGTAAACCGTTGGCTCAGTTCCACCTTCTTTGCACTTCAAACAGGTTTTAGGTTCTTTACGAAATTAAAGAAATTCTCAGAAAACTCCGTACTGCCAATGTTTCATGCCGATTCAGTAGACTACTTACATGTCGCAAAGAATCCCTGTAGTACGTTTAATCGTTATGTTTGTGTGTATAATAATTCATTTTTATTAAATGGATACAAGTGTATATGTCTTACATGAAAGAAATTAAGCCAAACCCCTTCTTTTTTTTCGTTCCAGACGCTCTCCTGGAAGATCTGCAGACGAGCGTGTCACGACCAGGCTCTGCTGCAGGTGGCACCATGAACGGCCCCTCCCCTAACAACACTGGCTACTCTAGGAGTTACCGCGAGGTTCGAACTGTTGTCTCAAAGGATCCTGCCGTCAAAGAAGACTTTCAAATCCAGTACCTGACAGCAGCCAACCCAACAACTGTTGTTGCTGAGAGATCCGCCAGTCCTGGCTTTGATTTGGTAAGTGCTTAATAGTACGCAATGACTTCCCTTTAGAGGACCATCCCTAAAATATTTGGTTCTCTTGTAATAACGCTTTACCCTCATCTACGATCTATACGTCCTCATCAATCAGGCAACTTGTTAAGAATAGAGAGTCCATATTATACCACTCAATTCCCTTCACGCACTCAATCGAAGCTCAATTATAGGACTTCTACATGCATAAGCCTCAACTTCTATCGTAAACCTGAGAAGAGTAGGCTTTTCATAAAATATTTCATTGAAATCGGTTTACTGGTATGAAATTTATGGAATGAAATACGAGTAGGATAGAAACTCTTTTAATTTTACTTCAGATTTACAAGTTGTGACAAGACTGCACGATCTGTGCTAATTTAAATATTAATGAAAACCGATTTTTAGATTAGTTGATTTTGTAAACCCTTTGGTTTGTTGCAATAGAAATAAATTAATTTTAGTTGAAAAGAAAAACAAACAAGTTTCAGGAATTTTATTGAAACATTCAGCTATTTTCGACCAATTCTAAAATGGTTATTTGAGAGATTACATTTTTAGTACTTGTTGTGTGCTTTAGGATAGATACAAAATAGTTGTACAATCACCGACTCTGCCAGGATTTACAGTTTGGGAGGTGTAAAACCAAAAGTAGAAGGACTTTAAGCAGCGTTTCTATCGATTTTAACCTTAAAAAAATTAGTTAGGGGTGTTAGAAAATTGGGGAGGGGTGAGAGCCTCCCATTAATGTAAAATTGTGCATAGAATATCGTATTGACGTCATCACTTTACCCGAATTCTCATTTATTTGTCTCTTCCGAATAATTAATTCCCGGAACTGTTGGCAGTTTCTCCGTATGCTTACTTAAACTTAGAAGATCCTTGTCTCTCAACTAAGATATTCGAGAATGACTTTTCCAGATTTGCGATTTCTACACACCCATATTATTTTTAGACGTTGCAACATTACATCCTTTCTTTTCGGATCATGAAGAAGAAGGTGTCGTCATCAACGTGAAACACTTTCACATATCTGCCTCCACGCCTTGATTTACTCTCTGCACTGAGGCCTCAATCGAAGTAAGAAAGGAGGTACTGATACACTATGACTGGGGTCTTCAATTATTTTCTCCTGGTGGTAATGTCGAAAAAAAAATAGGCCTTTATGGTCCAGATAGTTAGTCGAGTGTAAGACAGAAGAGTAAGACCGAGGGGACGTAGCTCACTTGGTACAGCGTTGACTTCGCATTCGCAAAGTTCTGGGTTCTATACCAACGGTCGATCATCATGGTTAAGATTTTTCCTCAGTCACACCATTCAAATTCCGGGATCGTATCTTAAACTTAATCCCTGGTCGACTCCTTCCTGTATCCTTTCTACTACCCTATCCCGTATCACTTTACATTTGTATACTACTTCTTGCACTTGAACTAGTGACGTGGGTAAATATGATACGTTTACACTTTACTCTTAACATCGTATCAAATACGCAGTGAGCAAACGATCCCCAAAAGCCAGAAGTAAATTCCAATTCTTATTCAATCGAGGTGGTCCTCGAAATAAAGGTCGCGATTCGCTATTTGAAGATTCTTGATCAATGATGTTTTTCAGTGCTACATCTGCAATGCTAGATTTCAACAATATTTTGCAACAATTAGTAAAGCAAGTAGCGTCTCTCTCCAAATTTCACTTCGTCAGTCTATCGGTGGGTCCATCTGTAACGCTGGCTAGATAGAGTGAATCTGGCTTCAGATTTCGATTTAGCGACCTCGATTTACTGATCTGTTTTCAATGACACTACAACCTTCTTGCGTGTTACACAGGCCTGCGATGGAAAAATTGTTTACCAAGTTTTCACTGCTTCTTATGCTTGTTGGGGCGTTGAATCCGAAAATGACATCCACATTTTTTCATCACTTTAGGTTTTTCCACAAAACGCCAGAGTTAACTTTGTCGTTTCATATTATTTCCTGACGGTCCGTACTGTACTCTCCAAGAGTATTTACCGCTTTTCTAACCAAAAATTACTTAATCATTTCCCTTTCCAACCAACTATAGCCAAGACAGAGCAATAAATAAATAATTCGAAGCCTTAGGTAAGTTCAGAACTTCTGAATATGTTGATAGATTGGACGTCTTTCAAGGTTGAGAAAAGAATTCTTTCTTCAATTTACGATCTCGCAACATCTGCTTCTTCTCATGGCCCTGGTACTTCTGTGCCAATTCCACCAAGCTCCATATAGGATGTCTCCATTCCTGATGACACTGATCATGAAGACAACGATGTTTGGAGAGACTTGACTGCTGTTAAGAACACACCTCAACTGTCCATACAGCCTGAACTAAATGATCTGGCCAGAGATTTAAATCTTCCTAAGGAGTCCGAAGAGTTGCTTGACTCAATGGAAACAAATTCCTGGCAATAGGACGCCACTCTCGTGATACAGGAACCGAGAGAAATTATTGTCAGTCAATCAGTGAATAAAGTAGAAAATAATTACGTGTTTCTAAATTAATTGTCACTTCATAAATTTGACGTTTAGCCAGTGTTACAAACCGTGAATCATTCAGTTCAAATTCTTTTCTTGCTTTGTTTACTGAACGATATCGTTCCGAGGAGTTCATGAAGTAAATATTCGACGTATTATTCTTCAAGGACATCAGAAGGCCTAAGACAACGGACAACCAGTCACAAGATTACAGGTTCGAGTCCAGTCGAAGAAAAGTGCGAGAATTTTCAACTATAAATGAAGACGAGAAAGTGAGACGTGTAAAAGGATAAAGGCAGGATGTAATCAAGACCACATTATTTTCTAAAAGTCCTGTCAAAATATACATAATTCCGTTTATTAAAATAGTAAAGTACTCTCAATGTTAAGATGGTGCTTTCCTACAGTGATCAATATCAATAGCGATAGGCGCTACAATCGGCAAAAGTGCTTGCCATTCGATATTGAGCGATATTGGAGAACAACATAGATCGAAATCGCGAATCGTGCATTATTTATATCGCACGATGGTGATGTCCTACTTTCGCAGTGTATTTAATTTATGTTTTACCGAGGCGCTATTTGTAGCTTTGTCGCATAGATGAGCTCGTGAAATTGTAAACCTATAAGACCGTAACTTGAAGATCATCAGACTTAAGGATGTTCGCAATTTGGAAATTTCTACAATCAGGAATTTCAAAATTAAGGAATTCCAGGATCCCTATATTGAAAAATTCCAGAATTCTTACATAAAAATTACAAAAAATTCCTATTTTTGAAATTCCAGAGAACTCCTTTATTTTGGAATTCCAGGAATCAATTTTCCGATATTTCGGAATCTCGACCATTTCGCATTGCAAAATTTATATTTTGCCTCTGAACACTCTGTCTTCCCCTTCCAGCATCCTGTAAATGAATCCTCCATCTGAAGGAGACAGGGAGAGACTTTCTCGTTCCCTTAAAAGAGCCTCTCTTCGCTGGCTAGAAATGAAGTGTGGTACAAGGGCAAAGTAAACGCTGTCTGTTGTTATCCAATCTAATGCTAAATTATGCATTGTTCAAGGAGAGAGAGAAGAGAGAAAGAGCCTATCGGCATTACTGTCGTAGGAGAACCGTAAACTTGAAATATGGTGGAATAATCAGTGAAGAAAAGCTTTTAACTGGAGATTACGTAATTCATTGCAATGTGTGGAAACCCTAATGACCGACCTTCAAAGCTTTTTCTTCTAAATAGTAGAAATGGAGACGGAAATATCATTTAAGTGCTGTCAGTAAGCTTTGAATTTTGGTGGAGGTTGAGTCCACTATCTGTCCTCAGTGCGAAAGCCTTGTTTCATCCTCAATGAATTATCCACAAATTGTCTTTTGAACTAGAAGATACGGTTCTGGACTTAGAAATGGTACTGGGTAGGCAGGCACGCATGTTCAAGTCCTGCTTCTGGCAATCATGACTGAGGTTGTCCAAAGTTATTCCTCAGTTTCACTAGACGAATGCCAGAATTGTACCTAAACTAAAGCCTTGACTGCTACTGTCTTCATCTTTACATTTAATGAGTGTTTGCCGAGAGACATGATCCATCAGATAGGTGACGGATTTAGATCACAGATGCTAGTTCCGATAATTGAAAACAAGTTAAATAAAGAGTAGTTGCGGTTGCACTTGAAAACTGCAAACAGTTTCTTTTTGCATAGGTTGTAAACACCAGGTTGTTCAGAAACAAGTGGCTGTTTTCGTACCTCACACTCCTACTGAGTTTTAAAATGGCATTAACATACCTTCTTCATTCAAAAAAGTGCCCGTCTGCAGCGACACATCTCTGTCACCGATTTACAAGGCTCTCAAATTCGTCTCTGAAGATACTGACTTCCTTGAGGGAATACAATCCCGGAAAGAACGCTCTGCATTATCCCAACTTTTGAACATCATGTCTTTCACGAAGTGACTTAGATAATAAACATTTAGTAGTCTATTGGTGCTAAGTCCGGGGAATATGGATGGTGATGTAATGAATACTTGATACCTCAGTTTCTGTTTCGTAATTTTCGCCACGTAGGATTTAGCGTTGCCTCCTGAGCAGCGGTGATGGTTTCACATGAACTGGTAGAATTTAGGAAAGAACGGGTAATGAACAACACTTAATGTTGTCCACCATACTAACAACAACAACAACAAAAAAAAAACGTTTTGGCGTCATCTTTGGTTTCGTAAGGTTTCGGGGATTCATCAACGTCCAATCACAGCCCACTTTGTTTATGGATCGTCATATAGGATCAACTTCTCATCATACGTTCTCAATACTACTCAATGCTTCTCAATACAATCAAGAAGGGTCTCATTGTGGTGAGGAAGCAACATGTTATTGCACATGTCTACTCTCTGCTGTTTGTAAAACTCTGTCAATTCATGAGGTACACAGTTGTCAATTTGTTTCGTTAGATAGTCGGAAATGGTTGAACTGGAAATGTTGAACTGTCGGGCAAATTCTCTGTCGGTGGTGCGTGGATTTGTCTTCATACATCTCTTTAAAGCGTCGTTATACACCCTCGACCTATTCTCTGTACCTTCCAGACGAGAGAAACGCTTTCCGTTCTGAAGTTGAGTCCACGCCAAACGCCCTCACCACATTACCATACGATTTTGTTGCTGTATATCCCAGTTTGAATTTACGCAACAAAATTACGGTATTCCAACATGCCTGATTCGCTGCGAATGTAAACCTGTCTGATTTGGAAACCACCTTCTTTTCACTTACGTTAGTCACTGACTGCAACAGCCAATAGAGGCTTAAAATATCATCATCATCATCGTAGACATTCTGATGATAGTTGCAGTTCCTTCAAAATGAGCATATCACCTTTTTAATATCGTTCGATTAGATCTTTTCGTTTGTCTAGGCGACTGAAAGGAGTAATCTTGACAGAATTTTTCTTTGATTTCCTTCAGTCTTCAAATAAGCAAATACCGCGTTGGTATACTGAATAAAGGGTCAGAGAGCCAAAGATTTGCCGTCGTGGTTTTGGTCTGTCGCTATTTCAGCCCATCGCTGATTTGTGCGTCGGTGTTTTGCGTGTCGCTGTTTCATCTGCATTACAACTTAAAGACGTTTCTTATACCATTTTATGATATTGACAATCTCTATTGCTTTTAAATAGTTGTGGCGACTACTTGCAACTGAGAGTTTTTGCTCATGAAACAAACTGTATATTCTTTTCTGTAATGAAAACAATTATTTCTGAACAAAGTATGTTTTCTTTTTTTGTAGGGCGGTGGAAGCCAAGTGCTTCAACAAAAGAACGTCGCATACGAAACCAAATCCTACAAGACTGTGTCGTACAAGTATGGCGGCCAAGATGTAAACTCAGGTATTATTCTACTTAAAATATTTATCATTACCTTGCTCTGGCAGCGATTAATTACTAGGGCACAACGCTAGTAAAGAATATGCTGTACAATAGGGTGGTGGTTAACATCTTATGATGAGGATGAGCATACTTTTGCATTATTTGTTTACATGGTCATCCAAGCAAGTTGCACATGGAGGTGTTGGTTGTCGCGGTTGTAGTTGCTGCTGCTTGGAAGTATCTGGAAGTGAACGCCCCTTGATATGTTAGTTTTATCCTACTCATCTTTCCGTAAAGGTTCCAAACATCTCTGCTGTCCTCCCGCTTAGGCATCAGAGGCGAACTTTGCTAGTGTTGCTGTGTAGGACCGACATAATCAAGGTCACATGCTTGGACAAATGAAGAGCACCAATTGGTAATGTTTAGTGTCTCTTTCTCCCAAATGCCATCACGCAAATATTTGTCTTTCAGGCACTTCTCACTCACATGCAAGATTGCTGAGCTTCTGCTACACGTATTTTACAGCTGCTTACTCGTACCAAGAGTCCGTGTAGATACGTACTTAAAGCCTGTCTAAAACAATCTAAACCGCACAAGAGTGCAGGAACTGACGTAAAATGGTATAATTATGATAGGTTCTCAAAATGTTTCCTTTGGTACCAGCGTGAAGCACTACCTGAAAACGTTGCCCACACAGGAATTAACCTGACTCAAAGTGAATCAACTTCCTTTGACAAGTAGGACAACTTTATGCAAGGGTAGCAAAATAAGCCTGGTTGAATTAAGCAGTCTAGTCTACAAGAATCAAGGTTGAAATAGTTTTGACCGGACAAGAAAGAAAAACCTAATGTACTTCTTAAAGAAAACGTTGTCCTGGGTGGAATCCAACCGAGGACCACTGGAACACCTATCCAATTCTGTAGTCACTACACCACGAGACCACGCGCCCAGCTCGCTTTCCAAGTACTATTTATACTTAACTCATGAGACGCCTGCGGTAAAAGGGTTGGAGTTCGCTGAGATTAGCTTACGGCGAAACAGTCATGGGACTTCATCACACTAACAAGAGACAACAGCGGAAGTGCAAAAAAAAAATCAAGTTTCAGAAGCTTCCTTGCATAAGTGCTGGTTCCAACAAGCTTGAATTAGTTTAGTTATAACAACCAGCAACAATATTATTCAAATAAGCCACTTATGTTGGCTTAACAAGTTTCTCTCATGCTTATTTATTAAGTTCAACACAGTATCAAATATGACAAGCTCAAAGCAAGTGATTCACAGCCTTGTTACAAGTTGGCATGCTATCTGTGTATCTACCGCGCAGTCAAAATAATGAAAATTAGTCACCGCGATAGCGAAGTTACAAATTAGTCACATTTATAAGAATAACTTTTGGCTGTTCATAAATTGCCATGACAATGACTAGTCAAAATATAATCTCACAAGTAATGGTCAAATTACATGTTATATGTTAAGGAGGTACAATCTGAGTCGGATATAAAACAATTTAGAATAATGCATAGGCCTGTTGCTATGTTTAAAGGTCCTTCCGCTTGGCCGCCCTGGGCGTAAGAAAATAGGAGTGGAAGATATATAATTTTAATTTTATCAACATGCCAAAAAACAAAACAAATAAAACAAAATTTTGTGTGCTATACAGTAGACTCTTGATTATCCGGCCCGCGACTATCCGGTCTCCGTACGATCCGGATTAATTTTAAAAGAATATTTCTTTTTAGTAAAATAAGACATACAATAATTTACTTTGTCAAAGCTGTGCAAGCTGGCGTCTCCTATAATCCCTTTATCTTAAAATGTGTCCAATACCGTACACATTTTCATTTTTGCACTTCCTTTCTCGGTAATAAATTATTAAAACGCATGGTACACTATGTAACAAATGTTTATAAAGTACTGGCCTGTACCAAGAGGTCCGAAAAATGAATAAGAGCTGGTTTTGGTATAAAAATTGTGTTTTTTTAATGGTATGGGTGAGACAGGAAGTGAGTATTTATTGAACTCCGGCCTATCCGGATTTTTTGTTGTCCGACCTGCCCTTGCGCCATATTAGGCCGGATAGTTGAGACTATACTGTACTATTAATGCATGTTTGGTTGCATAGTACTAAGGGTAATTTAATGCTCATTTAGTTAATTAATTTAATTGATATCTTATTAAAACTTTAGCATGTCTAACACACTTTTATTATCATGATAGATGTGATTGGAATTGGTTCAACCGTTCTCAAGTGTTGCGCGAGACGCGACAATAACACAAACACATATACATACATACGTACGTACACACACACAAACACATATACATACATACGTACGTCTGCTGTGAATAAAAGATAGTGGCGATCACAATGAGAGCTTCGGCTCTCCTCTCCCAACCCGTCTGGTCAGCGTGGGAGCAATAGACCAACTCCTCCCTTCGGGGAGAGGCCTCATCCACTAGTGGATTGAATATGGCTGTGATTGATTGATATATATATATATATATAGGAGGTGGAATGGGGGAATGTGCACTTAAATAAAAATAGTTTGCACTCGTAGAAAGTACTGCACAATGACAGCTATCCGCTGAGAAAATTTCAATCAAAAAGCTCAAAAATCAGCAAGTTATAGCGGTTTTAAGAATTGGACCTCAAATGAGTTTTAAGAGAAATCTCCTTACATGCACCTTCCCTCTTCTTTCTCTGTACGCTTCAGAAAGTGCCTTCCATAACTCCTGTCCCCTTTTTGTTTACAATTTTAGGACAGAAAGAATCAATATTTTTTTACTGAAGTTTTGCAAGTCCATGCAGGAGGTATGTAAAATGGAATAACTCTTAAGTGCCTAAGTATTGAACAAACGTTTTGTCGTGTTTCGTAGCAAAGCTCCGAAAGCGATATTTTTCTTGTGGGAAATCAATGTTAAAATGGTCACAGAGAGATAAAACTGTGAGGATAAACCAAATATTGCTGGAAACAATTTGGTACTAGATTTCCAGTATGCCAGGACCTGGGAAGGCACATATCCTGACACACTATAGGGGAGAGCCGATGTAACTACGCAATTTTCCATTTCTTCTCAGATGCATAATAAACAACACAATCTTCTACAGAAGCGGTTGAGGGGTGTCTCCTAGTGTCTCAGGGTGTTGTCGCGACTCATGAGTTGTGTCTATTTAGGTCTTGGACTATGGAAAATCGAGTACTAAATTGCTTCCAGCAATATGTGGTTCATCTTTACAGTTTTACCTGTTTGCGAACATTGATTTCTGATAAGAAAAATATTTCTTTCGCAGTTTTCGCTAGGAAAAACGACGAAACGTTTCTCGAGTATTTGAACACTTAGTCTTATTCAATTTTTACATATCCCGCTCACGTGCTGTGAAAATTTCACCGACAAATATAGATTCTTTCTACTCTAAAATTGGAACAAGAAGAGGGTCAGGAATAATGAAACGCAGTATGTAGGCCTATAATTCACAGCCATATTCAATCCACTACTGGATGAGGCCTCTACCGGAGGGAGGAGTTGGTCTAATGCTCCCACGCTGACCAGACATGTTGGGAGAGGAGAGCCGAAGCTCTCAACTATGATCGCCAGTCTTTTATTCACAGCAGCTTCCCAATCGCATCACGATGCTGCGTATATACAGTTCCAGACCCCTCTCGCTTTGGAAAAAAATCCCTTGGTAGAGCCGGGAATCAAACCCGGGACCCCACAATCAGCAGTCAGCGATGGTAACTACTGGACCAGCGGGACGGGCATATATTATTATTTTGAAGAGTAGGCGTAATTAGCTCATTTGTAAGTAAAAGTATAATAAATCTGACGTATTGAGTAAAATTTTTTACACAAAGTTAAAGTCGTAAATTTAAACTTATTTATTTTTTTCTTTCACTGTATCCCCTCTTTCCCCACGTGATTGAGAATCCCGTATTTGAATTTATTTAGACAAGATTGCATTTTTTTTTAACAGATAAAATAATCAATTTCCATCTGTAGAACAATAGAATTTTGTTTGGGCTGACGTACCCAGAATTAGTACTGGTCCCTATTAGGCTTTCGCATAATAAAATTCGACTCTGATTCCGAGGACTGTCCTGTGTAACGCGATTTGTTCCTCTTATTCTCTCTAAAACATCTGTTTACGTTGCTTTTCGTCTCCTATGTACTTTATAGTTTAGGATATCTTTTTCTAATATTTAGCAAAATGTTAATATAGGCAATTAGACTAGTACAGCATTATAGGTACAAGTTTGGTTTATATAGGCTACATTGAAATAATAGAATTGATTTGATTGATGATTTGGGTTCAGTTCCAGCAGTGACATTGAACGATACACACGAACGAGTTCAAACGTCGTCGTCCTCCGATCCAGCAGCGGACGCAAGACTTCGCCAGAATCTCAGCGAATTGGACAGTCTGTTGGACGACCTCCACCATGCGCAGCAGACAGAGTATAAAACAGAGACTCGTCCAGGTGAGTGACACATCACACATTCGATTTGTTTCTGAAGTATCGCTTGGAGTTTTGGAATATTGGTACAAACATATACTGTATTTATTAAAACTATTTGAGCAACAATAAAATTTACTTCTCGTGCAATCTTCGAGACCAGTGGCGTATGCTATGGATTATCTGAGCTTCCACCGAAGTTTAAGCTTGTGAACAAATATTGTAATCTGCACGAGTAACAATAATTTATATGATAGTGAAAAAAAATCAATTTTTAGGTTCATTTTTCAACCCTGTGGGCTTCTTATTTTCTTCCAGTGGCCTGCCTCAAACGCTGTAAATAAATACCCACCTAATTTGTACGTGGAAGACTCACGACTAATATAGATGGAAGCTTCGATTTAAGAAACGATAGTCTGTGATGCAGTTGTGAAGGGAGCTGCGACTGGCAGGGAGCTGGATCTCTCTCTCTTGCTCTCTCTTCCTTCTTCTTCATTGTGTGTGTGTGTGTGTGTGTATGAGAGAGAGAGAGAGAGAAAGAGAGAGATCCAGCCAGATCTGGTCAGTGATGGAAATTGTATGTTGATGACCGTATTTTCAAATTTCTTTCAACTATAGCGATTATTGAAAGAAATTGTGTTTTATGGGGTAGATTTCAGGGATTCTGCCGGGGTTCAGTTTGGAAGGGTGTAAAGCCAAAATTGGGAGGGTGTAAGTTGTCTTATACGCTTATTATAGATTTTTACCCGTTAAAAAATCAAGTTGGTGGTGTGTGCTGGAGAAGTTGAAGGCTGACACACACACCCGTTGGGAGTCTGGCAGAATCCTTAATAAACAGACAATATCCTAAGTAAACTTCCTCGATTTAAATGACAAGTTTAGTATAAACCAGTTACTTGAATTCAGATGTATACACCACTAGGATATAATCCATTCATAATTTTAAAATACTAACAAAAATACCTATACGTATTGTTTTGTTTTTATGGACGTATTTAGGGCGTGGTGCGTTGAGTCTGCAGAATTCAAAGTTTTATACAGAATTAACACAACTTTAGGCTTCATTATACGTTTCAAACCCAGACATACCTAGGACCCGCTTGAAGCTCGTCGACTCATCCCAAATCCAACTTGTAGATACGTGCTTGACAGTTTTGGATAGCTGTATGCGTTGTTTTCTACCAGTAGCGAATGAATTTCTGCTTGGTCTGCCTGTCTGAGTATTTGAATTGAATTTATGACCTTTAGTCACCTATGACTCAGGTCTCATTAATTTTTTGAGTCGTGTGGTTATGAGTTTCTTTCTCAACATAGCCAAATGGTTTCCTTGCTCTCGGCATTTTACCATTCGCTGGAAATTACAAACTCATGCTGAAATTCTCATTTTGAAGAAAAGGATGAGAGTTTCGGCGAGAAAGCAATGTTACTTCGCGCACCAAATGTGTTGCAGAGATATGACAAAATTGTCAATGACAAACCTACCACATCAAATTCGAAAATACATCCATAGTATCTGTTAGCATTCTGCTTAGCTACGTGAAAGATAAATTATGGTGTCATAGTGCTTGTATCTAACTCTTGGCTTGACGTAATGGCAGCGTGTTGAATTATTAACTGCAAACCCGGGGCCGGTAAGGTAATAATTTTGATCTTCTTGTATTAACAACTTTACTGCCTTTTATCAGTACTTATAAATATTTACTCCCCTTTCCTTCCTTTGTATTTTTCAACGTTTTACACAATTTTTAAAATATTACGTTTCATAAAAATAGGATAAACAATTTAGGTTCGATATTATTTTTTTCATTATATGCAATACCAACCCAAAAAACGCAGTATGAAAAGTATACTTCATTAAGGTTTTCTTGAGGAGGCTCTCTTGTTAAAAATCAACGAAGCTCTAACACAGAATAAAGTCGGCTATCCTAGTATTGAATTCAAGTCTATGAGCAAGCCTTTACTTCAGAAGCAGTCTTCGTAACATAAAAGGACTAGTAAAATATGTCACTCAGGAGATGTCCCCATAGCGTAGTGGTTATAAATAAGTATAACAAACAAATCTGAAAATTCTAGGTTCGAATCCCACTGTAGACAGTTGAAAAAATTATAAATTATAACAGAAAGATAAAGCAGAGATTCCAAAGCTTGTTTTGGGAATATGGAAGTCATAGAATATGATTTATTTTATCTAAAATTATACTAATGTTACGGATAAACTGGAATTTTAGAGTGGGTTCGTGTCTTACCGTAAATACGACACTGCCAATTGGCTACCTGAATCTAATGCTAATCTGACGAATGCTGGATCTAAAGTCATATTTTTGTTCATTTCATCTGTACAACTGATAATTATTATTATGATTATTTTGCAGGTGGAGTATTAAATACCGTCGTTCAAACCACTAGAGGAATAGACTCAGGCCTCTTGTAAGTATTCAGTTTATTATTTTTTTGTAGTAATTCGCAATTCACATGTAAGAAACTTTGACAAAAGTAGGCTATTTTTATACAGTAGTTACATGGGGGGAAACTTATAAAATTCTTTGTTCATTTTAGAGGCAGTCACTGAGATAGTTGTTAAGGGCGTTTTTCTAAATCGATGTAATACTAAAACACCTCAGAAACAGATAAATGCGCTGACAAATCAAAATCAACTGTATTTTTAAAAAAAGAAAGAAATCAAACGTTGCAGTTTCAAGACTGTATCAGAGCCTTCCTCAGACAAATGCATCTGCTTTTGATTTTGTCTGAGAAAGACGCTAGTACAGTGTCGAAACTATAACTTTTCATCTGTTTTTATAAATACCGTAACGTTCTGCTGCTTTCAGCGTGACGTTTAGGTAGAGACAAAATAGATACACGGGATTTGTGGCTTTTTCCCTTCTCCAGTTTTATTACAGAATGATATAAGTCCAATAAATTAATAAAAAGAGCGCCCCGTACCCAAGTAATTTACAATCTGGATGAGTTACAGAGCAACACTTTTATGGCTTCTTCTTCTCGGGTGATATGCCTCGTAGAAGAGAGCTACGATAGGTCCTGCACCAGTCCGACAGCAACTGAGTGAAGGAAGGAAGACACCAGTCCGACAGCAACTAAGTGTCAGGTATGTGCCAGTCCGATAGCAACTGAGTATGCAGGTTGGGAATCGCTCACCAGTGCGACAGCAACTGAGAGCCGGTTAGAAGAAGGTACCAGTCCGACAGCAACTGAGTACGATGGAAGAGGTAGACCACCTTTGCGAATGATAATTTGAAAAGGTGCGTCGGGTTTTTATAGGCTTCTTTCTGCTGAGGTCTTCAGACTCCTCCTTTTTGTCGGTGGTGGCTCCGTGTGTGACTTCTTGTTGAAACTGAAGTTATCGTCTGCTTTGTTTATGTTTCCACTGTTTATTAACCTTGCGTCACTTCTTATACACATGTAGTATACACGCCACTATAATGTTTACGTTGTGATTATGAGCGACACGTGCTGAAGCACGTGGAACATTACAATACATTTGATTTTGATTTGTCAGCGTATTCATCTGTTTTTACTTTGTGAATACAAGGCCTAAGTGTTGTTATATTAAAACACCGTATTAGTGCATTTCTTGTGTTCCTTATTTATACTTGCGTTTTTATCAGGAGGAGCCTCTGTGTAGTTGTAATTGTTTACCATGATCATAAACATTGCAGGGCGACTCATCTTTATTTCGAGAAAGCATGGGGTAGAGTCCTTTTGAGAAGTTTCCCCAATAGTTTCTCCTTCTCTCATTTTCTTCGAGCCTTATTTTTTTATCATATCTATTCATATGTTTCTCTGTCTTCCATTCGATCTCTTTTCTTACCATCTTATTCCCTTACCCTTCTTTTACTGAACGATGTAGTTATTCCGTTCTGTAATGAGTGCTAAGTCAACTTTTACTGTCAATTTGTAATTTTGAGTTTATCATTGAATTTATTAATTAGAAAAAAATTGCGTCTCAAAGCCAGTAGCCAATCACAATGATTCCTGCTGTCAGTCAGTTGTTCTTAATTCGTCAGTTCATATCCCAATCCTTCCCCTGATCTCTTTAGAGATTCGTCTGCTTAATTTAGTCCTTCTCTGATTGGTTGATTATCGTGCCAATGATCTTTATTTAAAATGTGTTCTTAAGAAGCACTTCTACCTATTACTTAGTATCTTTTCTAATTGTATCTAGAATACCTTTAAGAAAAGCAACTTCCGTTGATCACGCCTCTGGTTTCGTTGATATACTACCTGGAATATGACCTTAGACACAATCTTGCAACTTACACAAAACAAAACAAAGAAACAACGTACGTAATAATAGAATATCAAACAATTACACTGCCTTTTGTTAATTAATGGACTGAGCGAGTATTTATTCAGCATAGTTTATAGAATACAAAAAAACAAACCTCTGATTATTACTATATGGGAAAGCATTTCTTTATTTAGATTCTAACAAAGTGATGTATCCGATCCCAAATTCTTTTTATTTAATTCCTTTTGACTCACCACTTTGTAGTAAGAGATCCCCGATTTTATAAAAACAGTGCAACGATGAAGCGAAGGGAAGAAAATTGAAACATTTGGTGACAATACACTTTGCATACGTCAGGACTATACAGCCATATGTATACATAATGTGACAAATATTCGGAAGAAAGAGCTTAAACCTGGTTAACCATCTCTCACTACTCCAGGTAAAAACCAACAACAAACTCATATCTGATAGGTTTTTTACAGTGGACACTAAATATGAAAGATTTTATATTGATAAATCTATGGAAAGGTGGGATCCCTAACCAATAAACTACGAACTCCTCACCCTAGCATTCAAATTACATGCGTACAGTTGATTTCACTTGCAAACAAAACATTCCTCAGGCCATAAACTGTAGTGCTGGTAAACCTCTCTCATACATAAATGTTTAGAAACCATAACTGCGTATTAATGCTTTTTTATTGTTTACGTTTCAGAGAAGATTCTGCTCCTCTAGACCATAGTACCCCACATCGTCATGGTGTCAGCCGTACCGTTCGTTCCTATCAATACTCAACGCAATACGAAGGTGACAACAAGCCTTTGCAACCATTACCTCCATTACAACCCCCGAAAGTAGATGACTACCCAGATACCGGCCCCTATCCCTCTAACAAAGTTACATCCGTGAAGTCTTTCAAGTATGAAACGACTGGAAAGGGTGGAAGAACCTCCCCGTACCCTGATGCCTCGCCTCCAGAAGGAATTCCTCCGCGGTCACATTCCGCCTCACCATACCCGCCTGGTAGCAGGGTGACAACCACAGTGAGGACTTACACTTATGGTGGTAGCCCTGGAGATGGAGGACATCCTGGAGATTTACCACGTCACACACCTCCTCCCAGACAATCCTCGAATAGTACAGTGACGTATCATATCTCTCCTCAACCCTTACCTGATGTCACCCCTAGCCCTCATCCTCCACGTTCACACTCTCCATCACCCTATCCCCCACATCAGACGACACCCCTTGAACCTTCCACCCGGGTGATAACCTACAAATACTCTACACACAGCACTAGCCATTCAGGAACACCCACTCCTCCGCCTCCACATCCTCCTCACCCGGAGAACACAGGACCTCGTCCGTTTCCTGTGACCCCTAGCAACCCCCCAACTACGGACCAAGGACAACCGCCCAAGAGACTGGACGATCTAATGGCTTCATTTTCTGATACGGTAAGAATCAATCCTTCGCTTTTATTCTATTCTTTGTTATCTAATTACAAATTATTATAAATGTTGTCCATAAAGTCTATTTATTTTTGAGAAATAATACTTTTTCACCTTAAACAGAGAAGGAAGTGTCACAGCATATATTTTGTGAATCGAGAGAAAGAAATGCAATAAATTAAATCATCGATCAATCTAAAATTATATTTCACCAGGCATAATTGTTAAGGTCGTTTATTTTGAAAATAAAAATGATATTGGTAACATTTTAAGGCTTTTCTTTCTACGTTTCATTAAGTAATTGATATACCTACTTAGAATAAAAGTCCTTAGCAAAGAAATAAAGCTTTAATCGTTATAATGGCTAATGTTTTATCTCACTTGCTTTTCACATATACCTGTAATTTTCAATATGAAATTATAGTGCAGCAACTTGCTTTGAGCCTATAACAACTATCCCGACTGTAGAGTATTGTTACATTGAACCGAGGTCCAACAGTTTCAGATTTTTTAATCAATTGTATACGACTTGTACATACGAAATAAAATATATTGAACTCAAATATGTATTGATTTCAACACTGAAAGTAAAACTTTCGGATATTTCATGCACAGTAGGAAAGTACTGAAAAGAATCCGAAGCTGGAATTGTAACACATCTCTAGCCTTGGTCTCCCTTAAAATACAAATAAAATTAAAATACGATATGAGATTGTAGGAAGAAGAAGAAAAACTTACTCCAATACCAAACGCTATACTAGGGTGGGTGTTGCACAAATGTTGCAACAAGAAGACGAATCATTGTGAAGTACATTTTGCTCTTTAAAAGAAAATGGCTTTCTTGAACACAAGAGGCAACATTATGCCACATGTCGTACGTGAGAGTAATGTTATTTTGCTGTTCAATAGCAATAAAATTTTACGAAATGATGTGGTTGTTGTGGAATACTACAGCCTTATCTTTAACCTTATTAAAATGTTTATTTCTGTATATTTTTTTATCTTTACGTTTGTTTCAGGAGCTGGAGCCTCACCCATCGTCCCGGTCTCGTTATATTCTGGAAGACAGTTCGCCTCCTGTGGATCGTGATGACCGCCCTCCTCGTCCACCAAGGGATCGTCGACCAGAGGAAAACGGCGATCTGGTATCTGCAAAACCACCTCCTGCAACTCAGGAGAAACCCAAGTCGAAGAACGTTGCTGGACCTCCCGTGTATTATCCTCCAGGAGTGGAATTGTTTGCTAAGAAGGATGAACCAGTAAATGTAAGTACTGTACTTTCAACTGAAGGCATGTTTGTACCAAATACAAAACGGGAACAGAGAAATGGACATAACACAAAGTGCTAAGCCCAGTTAAAGTATGGGTGCCTATAAAGTCTGTAATTAGCGTTCCACAAGTCAGTTTCCCGTTGGGAGGAAGAATAAAAGTTGGGGAAATACAGCTTTATTCTTTGGTATATACATTTCCTCCCAAAACTGACAAACTGTTTTGTTCTAATTTTCTCCTTATTTTCCTAATATTCTTTCCAGATTTAGAAGCTATTAAACCTTATAATTTACGCATTTATTACCATCAAACATAGTGTAAAACGTAAATGATGTTCATAATTTGAATCTAAAAAAAAAAAAAAAACAATATACGCGTTTAAGTTGGTAAACTAAACTCCTCAATCACCACGGAGATAATATTCACTACTTGAAGAAATACAACTACCAAGGAAATACAAATACTGTATTTAAAACCGTCAAATGAGGATTTGAGACATCAGTTTAACTCGACGAAAGAGTATGTCCGTTTTTACAGAGAATTAAATTTCCCCAATGTGGCGTGGTGTGGGATAACTTGAGACAAAAAAAAAGTGGGGTAGGGAGACTTCGAGAATTCTGAATTGCACATTTTTCAGCGTCCAGGTAGGGTTGTAGACAGTAGAAAGAGCCCCCGTGGACAGCAATGAAGTTTTAAAAGTCTTCCACTGAATCCAATGACGAGGGTGCTCAGAATAAAGGTGTTTCGAGAGAAAGCTTCTGCGAGTACTTATCAGAGATACCAAGGAAAGAGACTCAGCCCTTAAGAACAAGGAACAAGGAATTGAACCATTCCCTTCTTAGAGAAGTGGTTACAGGAATCCCGGAGGAAGAGAGAACCTTTCATGATCGTGAAGATTCAAACCCGTTGATCAACTGTCATCCATAGCAGATGTTCCTTTATTAGATATTTCAAGAGCAGAAGCTCCGCCAGAATCATAAGCTTCAGGTGTGGCTCAGAGTAAAGCAGCCACGGGGAAACACCCTTACCTTGGGAAGAAACAATAGATCCATAAATGTTATCAAGATTCCGATAACGATTTAGATACAGATACCTATTTCGAGATTCAGTTCTATGTTCTCTGCTTAGCAACCAGCAGAGATGATGACAGTATGCACGGCAAGCTGCTTCCGAGGATTTTACCCAGTCTCCTTGAACAAAGGAAAACCTGTTCAATTTTTCTAGACTGTAAGAAAACTAGAGAACATATTTGTTGTAGTAGAATGCATGTACCTAACGCTGACGATGAAAATTGTCAGATTAATATGTAATTGGTTGTACGTAAACTTTTCTCTTCTAAAGTCCCAAGAGGCAGCCACTTTTCGGTATTGCCCCGTGGCTTCTTGAGTGCAAGTTGTATAGTATTTATTTACTTTTTATATGTAAAATCTTGATAAAAGTCCCTTTGTTTTCCTATCTACTGTGTATGAAGTGTGGACAAACCTATATCATTATGAAAACATTCATGTTTTAATAAATTATTTTGTATGTCGTTTGATCTTTCCCAATCTATTGGGTAGCTTGAAACAGTTTTTTTTATCTCCCTTTTTGCGCAAGAGAATTACAAATATCAATTCAAATCATATTGGATTCAAACAGCACATATAGGCTAGAGTTTCCCATGTATTCATTAGTTATCTGTGATAGATTTGTAACTATGTCAAACTGAAAGTTCAAAGTTATTGATCAAGAACCAAGAAACTGCAGAATTCAACAAAAATACACACAGAAAAGGAAAACGGTTTGTTTGTGGTTGCCAAAAAATTTGTTAGAATATGGCCCAAACAAAACTTTGTTTTCTCTCAACAAAAGTTTGTTTACACGAATTATATTGAGTACTGAAAAAAATATAGCGCCGAGTAGGAATAAAACTGATGTTCCAGTATTTTACGGTCTGACACGCAAGCTATATCGCTACGGCGCCACACACTTCTTCAGTGACTTGTCTCAATGTAATTACCGGGATATACAAGCCAAGCCTCAAACATTAATAGTTATATTACAAAATGGAATATTATTGCTTGTCAATTGAAGCTTATACGCGAACAAACGAAGTGACATTAAAAAAAAAAAAATGACGAGTACATTTTTATAAAATATTCATACTTAATCTTGCTTGTTTTATGAATATTTCATGTGCTAGGCACAATCGAATGAGTATTTCAGAAATAAATGAGGTTTTTTTTTTCTTCACTGGTGTCAATCAAATTCGTTTACACAAAGTTTCGTCTGAAGCATTTTTTTTGTTAACCACGAACAAGGATTTTTCTCTGTGTAGAGTTAGTCATTTCCATATAACAAAATAATTTATTCACACTAAGATTCACAGAAAATAGCCGTTGACAAGATTTTTCTAAGGTTAAAAAGTACTGTCTGGTAATCCCGAACGTTTATCGTAATAAAATTAACATTTAATATATGCTAGTGCAATCGCTTAGTACAAATTTCAATAAGAATATTTCCTTTCTGGATACCAACATGAAATTTGGTATGGTTATTTAGAAGGTAATATGCAATAAAAAAACCCGTCGAGACGCAAGTCATATGAGCTTCTAGAAGAGGAGGGAAGGGGAGCATTTGTTACGTCAGTAGATTAATACGTAGAAACTAAGGAGAGAAAAAGAATAAGTGTATTGAAGAAAATGTTGCATTGAATCATGTTATGTTATGTGAAGGTAGAATATTAAAAATAGAATTTGTGCAATGTGCATAAAATGTTTGCACATCAGGGATGTGCTGGAGGGGGCTCAAGTGAGCCCTTTGTTAAATAGTTATATTTGTTCCAAGTCCTTTATAAAATTATTTGGAGCCCTCCCTTCCTACAGTCATGTGAGGGAAGAAAATCGCAACGGATGGCGCGAGCCCTTTGTTAAATATTTATATTTGATCCGAGCCCTTTGTTAAATTATTTGGAGCCCACCACTGATATACATCATTTATTTTCTTTAAAATCTATTCTTTTTATTTTGAAAATCGCTAAATTGAAAATTTAAACTTTATTCATTTTCCTCTATTTTTAAAATAAATTGTAATGAATTTTCAGAGTACTATATTTTAATCTTTCTGTCATAGAAATATAATGCTAGTCTAACTTTCACTCACTGTATACACTGACCATCACAAGAACATAAGGCGGTACAATCCCAGTTAAAACGTTGACATTTGCAATTTTTCATGTACATTGTTTTGCAATGGCAACAAATTAACTCTGAATATTTCATTGACACTTCTGGAAGAACTGTCTGTTATGGTCGCTGCGGCAATAATTACTACATCTGAATGTACTGTTGAAACTACAACATTCTTGTGGCCACATAAAAGTGCATCTTTCACATGAAGAAGAATTCTTTTATCTGCTTCTTCGTGTGAACAAGGGGTCAATTGGCTATTGTTATGATAGGATCCTGGGTAAATTATAAGTTCTTCTTCATCTGTGCAAATAACAACCTTGCAACCAGCTTCCAGTCATCCAGTTTCATAAGCAAGTAAGTGGAAGAGTTGCTTTTTATTTTCATCAACTGGTAAAAATTCCCTAAATACCTTTGGAAGTGGTGTTGTTATTTTGATTAACATTTTTTCTCTCGAACCTCTTTTCAAGCGAGTATCAGCCTTAAGACTTCTTGGCAAGTATTTATCAAATACTACATCAACTCTATCAAATTTCTGCAGGTCAGATTCTACGACAGGTATAAATTCTTAGGTTGCAAATGCTCCAAATGTTTTAGATGAACCAGGAGTGAGAGAATGTGCAAGGGTATCACCATCTATTACAATAGCCGAGCAACATTAAATACTAGATTCACTATTACTATTCTCACAAACATCTGAAGATAAACAAATAATGACATCAGACTTCCTTGCTGGTTTGCGAAGTTTGCCAAACTCACTAATAGAGGAAGAGTATGGGTGATTTTCATGAGAAAAGAAAATTTTGTTACATCAGGTGTCCTTTCTTAGGGCTTTTGCTCGCATTTGAATTTTAGGCTTTCCTTTTTTTCACCTTGTTGTTAAATAACATTAAATTGCATCTTTTAATTCCTGAATGCACGGATGTTTTCCCTTCAATCAACCTCTCTTGTACAAACGTTTCATACAAATATCTTCCAAGATTCGTAGCTTCTCTCACCGACTTCGCTGCATCTTCTGTTCCGCATACTTTGCTGACTGCTGTTGTTAATACATCTTCTTCAAAGGGGTTTCTAAATGAATCTACATCTAAAACATGTTTCTTGAATCTCTTTTCAAAAGCTGTTTTTCTTATGCTTTAGTTCATTTTCATCACCTTCATCTTCTCCATTATCAAAAACTGACAACTGCTCTTCAAAGTCAGATATCATTTTTACAGCATCTGGCCCTGCAACCATCCATTTAAAAAGTGTAGAAGGCTTGTCAAGAAGTCCTACTGTTCCACCAATTCCTATAACTTGTTTGTTATTTTGCTCATGCAAATGATCATCTGCCATTGCTGAAAATGACCGATTGTCATTTTCTGACTTACGAATTTGCCTGTCATGAATTCCTTATATATCGAAGGATGGCGGCACTCCAGTTCTTTCAGTGTTTTGATGAAAACTGGCAACCAGCGGGCATAATTAGTGAGATCTAAAGCAAACATCCAGGGACATATATCTTCCAGAATGCTCTTGAAATGTACAAAATTTCCTTCACGCATATTTTGTAAGAAAGGCAGAAATAGAATTTGTAGTTCCAGAGTTATTGACCAGAAAATAAATTGAGGAGATTCTTCATTGCGTAGATTACGCCACTCAAGACAATCCAAACAAGACATTCGTTCACAGACATTGTTAGCTTTGTATGCTTCATATGCTTCTGTTTTCCAAATATGCAGTGCAGCCACTATTGCTTGGTGAGCATAGCGAGCGTGCTTGACGTGAGAGCATGATCAAAATGATTCAGCCCGGCCAGATGATGTTACTCCGGTATCACTTAATATATCAATCCAGCCAGATCCTGTAAGCCAACTTCTTATCATATTTATTACAGTCATTTCAATGTGCAAACCTCCCATCATTATTACAAATTTGTCTTCACCATATTTGTCAGGAAACTTCCACTGAATCAGCTTTGCCAAGGCATATATTGGTTGGTCTCCAGTGAGGACTGGAATTCCTTCATTTAAACAGAGTTTATAAAAAAAATATTTTAAAGTACTTTCATACAGTGAGCTACAACAGTTGGAGATTGAACCTTTTCGCTTAACAAAGGAAGTAAAATATGATTTAATTTTGTAAGCGTAGGTGATTGTCGATGTTCTGATACGAACGCTGACCAAGAAATACGCACATCTGAAGATTCATAGTCACAATCAAAATTGCTCTCGAGGTTTGCTTTGACTGATTCTAACCAAGTTATTATATTTGTGGATTTACAACCTTGCATTTCTTGTGATGTAATCACAGTTGAGATAGGCATTTCACAATATTTTGTGTGTAAAAGTATTGGAGATATGGTCGTGTAGGAGGAAGGCAGCTCATCCTTTACTTGGCTGGACCATTGTGAAGTTGAAATATGTAAATATCTTTTCTCTGATAACGTACTATCTGGATGTTGTATCAAGATAATACTTGTCGGAACCTAACTGTCATAGAAGAAGGATTATGATCAATGTTATCAATTACTTCTGTTGTAAAAATTTTATCATGTAAGCATTCAGGAATTACTCCTCCTAAATTGCTATACTTTTCGCAAAGAACATTTGCTGTTGTTGATAAAACTGTCTGAACTCTGTCATATGAAACACACAAGCCAAGAGCTTGGAGTTGATCAATTTGATTTCTAGTTCTTAAAGTTGAATACAATTTGAGACCAATGTAAAGTGACAGTGGTGTTTCTCGTTCTACAAGATGTTTAGTATTAGAACTTTCATATCTTCTTTTTGATTTGATATCATTAAACTGTATTAATTGTGCAATAGATAGTCGGAGCTTCCTATTAATCTCTTCCTGTTCATCTTGTGCAGGTCCTTCTAGGATCATTTGCAACAACAATAACAGAGCTTTATTCGCTGACTCTTTTGCTGTCAAATCTTTTGCAAACGAACCCTCAAAATTTGAATATTCATAGAATAAATCTGTACGAACTATTTGAGCAGCACGTGCTAAACACATTCCATCACTCATGGCATTATATGCAATGGCATCATCTCCAGTTACATCCTCAAAGTATAGCAGTACCTGTCTTCCAGACTTAGTAGCAATTAAACCTGGAATTAAAGATACAGGTATTCGTTGCTCTTTTAGTTTTGATCGATTGACTTGTGGATTTGGAAGCCTTAGATTGTGCATTTTCCATTCCATCTGACTTGTAAGTGTTGCTAACTTAAACACAGGTGAAGTATCACTAAACCAGTAAACGTCTTCAATGTATTCTACCATTTGAGCTAACACAGAACCATAAACAAAGCTGTTAATATCACTTCCACTTTAGACTCCCTTGTTTCGTTGTTCACTTCTTACTTTGATCCTAAATCGCACAGAACACAGCTCATGACATTTTGCTTCCTGTGCCACTAAATCTGTTGAAGATAATTTCATTAGGATTTTGTCATCTTGAACCTCCTTGCTAAACACATAATTGCTGAACCAATTTCTAACCTTTGTTGAGATACTTTTCTTCTTCTTCCTTCAATCACAAAACAAGCACGTATTTTTAATGTCCACAGTTGGAGTTCTTGATCTTGTTTTAACTTCGTGAGATGTCCCAGGAGATTGTTTGCTGTCTCCTTTTCCTCAGACGCTCAAGCTTCTGTTTGTCAAATTTTGTACGACATGGGTTTTGAAACCTGGCTGAATTTGATACTAGAGTTTCAACAACACCATAGTCATCTTGTAATTGAGAGATTGGAACAGATTTCGGCAAAGCTCTAAGGTTAAAAAATTCTATTAAGTCTTCACCAAGTTATTTCAGTCCACTTTCCGTTGCACTTACTAGAGGGGTCAAGGAACATAGAACTTGACCCCAAGAACGGCAAAATTGTAGTATTTTAAGTTTTGGCCGCCATCTTGGACGCCATCTTGAATTACGTCCGACAGGGCGATCCTCGGTTTTGTGTCCCGGCGGATTTTCATTTAATATATTTTAATTATTAAGCTGGTATCGGTGCCCTTACCCGTTCAGAGTTGGTGTACTCTTACAATTTTATAGCTTTAGTTGAAGTGCATAATATTTTACGTAATGATCATGTTAAATAATATAATACTTTTATGATTCTATCTTTGCAGGCCAAAATGAAGGATGATGGTAATAAAGGAAAAGGAGATGGTAAGGTAGGAGCAGGTGGCGCTGCGGTCGTACCTGTTTGTCTGCCGGTCTGTTGTGCCATGCCTTGTGTCATTATGTAAATAAGAAAGAACGAGGAATACGCTTTTGTGTTTCATTAAGCTATTTCAGGGCCAGTTCTTCAGCAGCTATCCTCTGTGCCTTATCAGGGGTGCCCCCAAGGAAGCGTCAAGGTGCTATTGTCAATACATATCTTTGAATAACAATCTTGTTGTCTCTCAAATGTCTGACTTTCTTTATTATTAATTTAATATGTTACGTGCTGGAAATAGGTGTTTCTGATAATAATGTGTCATACATTCAAGGTATTTTGGTTGTGATTATCAGTGTGAGAACTTCGTACGGGAACTGTTTTAGCATAAGACTGAGAAAAGTGCATAATGCTTGTATCATATCAGTTCTTAGGTTGTAAGAAAAACAGTCACTAAATTGAACCAATGTTTAAGTATATTTTCTTTTCAATTCAGAAAATCAAGTTACAGTGTTAAATTATTATTACAAGACGAAATAGGTTAGTTTTATTTCTCCATCGATAATGAAAAGGTAATTTGTTTTTTGGAAGCAGACAGATTTTGGTACAATGAGGTGTTCTTGTGTTCTTATTAAACGAGATAGTATTAAAATTGATTGAACTCAATTTCCGGTGTTACTTTTATTAAAGGAGCATTTTTCATATATTCTTTGATATAATATAGGTCAGAATAACACTTGTTACAGCATTCATTTTAAAATAATACAAAGCGAACATACATAATACAATGCCTAAACCAAATCTTAAGGCACAGATTGTATCTGGCAACTGTTCTCTACGAATATATTTTTAAAGTGTAACGTTACGATGAATTATGCTTTCAATTGTTTTCTCATATTGAGAAATACAAAGTTTAACGTTTAAAAAGAAAACAAGTCATATGTAACTCAAATATTACACCATCCTACAAACAGTTTAAAACTAAGCATTTCATTTATTTTCTTACAGATCACAAAAAAATACCGGGTATCACAATATTCTCCATGATTGTTTTAAGTTTATAAACAATTTCAAAGCAAAATTGGCACAAATAAATCTGCTCGGTACAGATTTCCTAATGGCACGACAGTAAGAGAAAAGTAACGTACTCGTAATAAACCTTGTATTTACAAGTACAAGTTTATAATGTACTCTTAAAGTGTACACGAACATATTTAAAACTAATCTATTGCTTTACTTTGCTCGAATCTCACGACTGGCCCGAGCATTGTGTTACACTAACTTTCCTGAATAAAGGATTAAAATAAGAAAACAGAAGAAAAAAGAAAAAGAGTATTAAAAAAGGATGATTTAACCAAAGGAAAGGGTACAAAAAATGTCCAAATCGGAATTTGTAGTGAAGACTTTCGGGAGTAAGCATTTGTTCCTAGTATTACTTCGTATTACAGTTCCACTGATTTATTTCGTAATTTGAACTTTTTTACCGAAATTAAAATTTCATATATGCAATTTTTGTGCTGGAGGACTTCGTGGAGTTACACGCATTTATTTCACCTCTAGAAGTGTATTACTTTAAAGACAATAATTCAGAGCATATGCTTTGTCAGTCTCAGATAATTAAACTATGATGATGATGATGGGTGTTCTGCGCGAAGCCAGGCCATGACGCCAAGGTCTCTGGGGAAGGTGAACCGATGGTGATTTACCTTTGGCTTCCATAAGAAGAAGATGACATCCTAAGGATGTAACCTGCAGTTTAATGTTGGTTCCGAACCAAGTGTGACCCCTGCTGGGAATCGAACTCGGTACCCCTTGATTACAAGATAGTGAGCGTTACCATTTATCCACAAGGGACACAAATTAAACTATAAAGAGAGAAAAAGATGATGATTCTCCAATATGACGTTAAGTGTTTGAAAAATATGCAAGAAGAACCACTTCATCAGGTTGCCATTATGAAATAAAGCCTGACAAATTTATTGACATCTCTTACAGAGCAAGTACATGATCGCCGGTAGGTAACTCTATTTACCCTTTCTCTAGAATTGAATGGAAGTTATTATTTTTTTATATTAAGTCCTTTGGCTTACTGTGGCTCAGGCCGAATGGATCATGGGATGAATTGGTGGAATGAAGAAAGTGGGAAGAAAGGGGAGAACTCCGAGAAAACCCACGCACATGGTGTTTGTCCATCACAAAGCCCACACGGCATGAGGAGGGATCGAGCCAACGACGCGTAGCACCAGAGGTAAGCACTCTACCAACTGAGCCACCGCGTCCCTGGAGTGAATTTATTTTCGACCTTTAGGCATCTCCGGCTCAAGCAGAAATACGATAGGTGAGAGAACGTTGAAAGGTAGCCAGCCTAACTAACTAACTAGTAGGTACCATCCCAGTATTTGCCTGATTTGACTAAGGAGAGAAAGACTAGAAAAATCTCAATCAGGAAAGAAAGCCACTGGGATCGTTCCCAGGACTTCCGAATGCTCTGCCAACTCAACTACACCCTTTCTCTTGATTAGATCATCATCATGTGTGTTATATGTATATAGATTTATGTAGGTAATACAATAATTAATTTTTGTAAATGTAAATACATATTTGTTGTCTTCAGGGAGTAAAGATCGAACATGGAGCTTTTTGAGGAAGGAGTTTAATATCACTCACTGCATTACAAGCACAAATAAAGTTTATTTGTAATATAAGTGTAACACGCTAGTCTATTTTATTTTTTAACTGTTCTGTATTTAATTCCCCAATTTACTGTATGTGCAGTTGCTTATGACGATGTGATTTATTTTTAACCTAAAACAAAGTTCATGTTATGGGGTTGATATTATGTATACATAACAAATGGATATTTTAATGTATTTTACTTCTCAAGAGGTTGAAATAAACTTAATTTTTACAGTCTTTGGTTTCATTTACATAATTTATTTTACTTTTTTTTTCTTTTTTTTTTACAATTTAAAATTTAGAAATTTGGTGTAGTACAGGGCTCTGCAACCTTTTCATATTAACGGGTCTAACTAGTTTAAAAATTACATTAAACATAGAATCCACACATCTCGCAAAGATAAAACTTGAAGTTTAGTACCTGAGAAATTTGTATATAAAATGAACCCAACATCTTAAAATGGCAATATCTCTACTATTGTATTTTCTTTTTCAAAAGAATTATGTTTTCTGTTAAATTGAAATGTACAAAAGCAATATATGAATACATTTTAAAATATATGTACAGTAAAACCTCGATCAACCGTCACTCTTTTAACCGCCACTCTCTGTTATCCGTCATCATCGTAAAAATGTGCACTTTTGATTAGGAATATATTACGTAATAACAGATTTTTTAATAAAAAGTGTTTTTTTTTAAAAAAAGATCAAAGAAAATAGTTTTTCCCGGCAGTGGTTTGGAAGTGCTATTTACAGTACACAGAACGTGGGTCGAGAGTGTGGGGGTAGAGATGCGCAGGCGCAGTAGACCGATTCTGTCTGAACGACATCCGGAACGTTTTCTGATCGTGAAGCCCTCCTTGGCAACGAGGCTAGTGACCTTGAGTTCGTGTGCCAACTTCCACCTTCACCTGTCACTATTGTATATTGTTTCAGTAGCTCAGATGACGGATTATTTTAAGATGTAGGGCCTAAACCTTAATCTATCGTAAGGACATTGAACTAGTACTGTACCTACATACAGTATAGCAGTTCTGTACTACTCTTACTGAAACATATTTTTGTCAATAAAATAATTATGTACACTGTATTACATAATTATTCACACTTTATGTACAAGTATTACCAACTTGTACACGGTTTCATTTTAATTTCCCTTCCAGATCATTTGAAATCTTTTACTGTCCACTTTTATAATGAAATTTCTGTTATCCGTCTATTCAGTTAACCGTCACAGTCCCGGTCACGACGGTGACGGTTAATGGGGATTCCATTGTATCCTATTAGTCTTATGCAACACTATTATAATGACGAATTTTATAAAGACATCTGTATTTACGGGCAGATCACATTTTTCATAAAAGTCTGATTTTTAAGATGTGGATAAATGCTTTTTTTTAAAGGACAGATTCAAATTTATATGGTATACTCCCTGCCGTCTCATGTTTCTCATAGATATTCTCCCTGTCCGTCTCAATCGCACGGGCGAACCTAAAGGGAGCTGGGGGTGTAATACCCAAAAGCCATTTGGCAAATTCAAGATTTTGAAGGATTTCACATTGAAACTGGAATTTAAATCAAATGTAAACAAACATTACGTTTTTATGTTTAATTAGAATCAAGTTGGTATTAATCAAGAAAAATGTAAGTTATCGTTTCGGTACAGCCGTATAGAAGTGTTATTCGTCAAATTTATTGCCAATTCGGCAAATACATTAAATTTTTTGAAACTTCTCATTTCGTTAATATACACTGTGAAACAGTTCGGCAAATCCACATGTTTGTCGGGATTTATTAGGACCATTTAAGATTACTTATGTAGTATTGAAAACAGAGGAGCATAAAATTAACTAAACCTGTATTCGATAGTTAAACCCGAATCAGAAACGTTCGTTTTGATTCGGCAAATACACATTTTGTTCTTAAAAATTTCCACTATTAAAAATCCCTTTCTACAAGATAAATAAAGGCTAATTATTTTGTGGCGTAGAATGTGTTTATCGTAATAAAAAGGTACTGAAAACATCAAGCCGTTCTGTTGCACCAGAGACGAAAATACTAAAAAAATATTAAGTCGCGTTGGCACAATCTGTCAGAGGAAGGGTTTGTACAGCACTTGTATCTTAATATTGCAACTTTGCAGGGTTAACATTATTTATATTTCAACAGCCAAATATTTTAATTAATTATTTTAAATTTCCCATGTAATTCCATCGTAGTTATTTCTGAACAATATTATTTACTTGCTTTTGTTTCACATTAACTAACTAACTCTATGGCTTATGGAACTCACAAGTTCATCGCCGCAGTAAGAAACGTCCGCTATTGGATTTTAACCTGGGCAACATTAAGCCAGTTTTCATCACAAACACCTACTTCTCGAAGATCTCTTCTAATATTGTCCTCCCAACGATGTATCGGTCTTCCCAATGGTTTCCTTCCATTGGGCCTTCCGACCAGGATAAGATATAATCTTCGTTTTTTTCCCATCCGAGCTACATGGCCTATGCACCTTAGTCGTCGCGATTTCATTATTTTTACATCTGCTGAATCGTACAGTCCGTGGAGTCCTCCATTCTCCAGTCATCTCGTCCCATTTCGGCCCGTACATCTTTCTCAAAATCTTATTTTCAAACACACGTAATTTATGCTCATCTGCTAGGGTCGTACTCCAACTTTCGCAACCGTAAAGTATTACCGGCAGAATAACCGTTCTGTATATTTTCAATTTCAATTTTCTTTATATTAATCGCGAAGTTGGAAGCTTTTGGACTGAATAGAAACATGCGTTGCCCGATAATAAGGGACTTTTTATTTCTTCCGTGATCTCATTTTTGCTTGTTACCTAGTCTTTAATTTGTCTACTTTCTCTATGACCTCATCCCTAATTCATATGTTTTTATTTCCGTTATTCCCTGTGTTTCGGCTTATTATAATGTATTTTGTTTTATCTATGTTTACCTGTAGACCTATCTCCGAGGCATAGACGTCCTTTATCAGTAGACGTCCTTTATCAAAAATTAAACCGCGAACATAAGAATATTTCATTAACAAGAGAAGATGAGAACGGGGTTTATCTGCCATATTTAGATATTTTAGTAGAAAAGAAAGAAGGAAGATGCAATACAAGGGTTTACAGGAAACCAACAGCAGGTGATGAGTATATTCATAAAAATTCGAGACACCCAGCACAGATGAAGCAAAACGTGTGGAAAAATATGTTCGTAAGGGCCATCAAACCTTGCAACGGTGAAGAAGCATTAAAAAGGAGGTAAGGCAGATAATTGACATGGGCGAGAAGAATGGATACACAAAGGAGGAAATGATTGTATTGTGGAAAAAGGTTAGATTAAAAATCAAATTCAAAATAAATCTGCAACCAACGGTTGATCAAAAACCTACGGAGGTTAGAATAGTGATACCAGGATTCAGAGGTACATCCAAAAAACTACAAAGACTATATAAAAGGTTCGGGGTACAAGGGATTTTGAAACCAAACATGAAATTACACAATATTTTCAATGAACACAAAAGGGTAATAGAAACGGAAGAAACAGACGGCATATACGAAATTGAATGCTCTTTTCAGAAATCTTATATTGGTCAGACTAAAAGAAAAATCAAAACAAGGGTAAAAAACACCAAAGATGCATAGCAAAACAAACGGACAGCTCAGAATTGTCACAACATGTAATAGAGGAAGGGCATCATATCCGGGATACAAAGAAATAAAAATAGTCAGCACACAGAAAGAATGAGACATTTGGGATGCAGCTTTCATCATTAAAACAGGAGACAAATTAATAAATACGAGATCAGGAAACTTAAGGGAACAGTGGGGAAAGTTGTTACAAAGGGAACGGGGTAATTAGAAATCAGTAACTGGCAACACTGTTAAACCACTGTATTGTACATAAATCTATATGTTAAGTCATTGTAGATAGTGTAGATCACAGCTGAGGAAACTCCAGCGAGTGGGGTGAAATATTCTGGGAAACAAACATTTTTCTATTAACGGTGTATTTTATTAAAGTATTCAGGAAGTAAATATATATATTTAATGACAGAAGAATAATTCTAATGAAATTTCCCATCAAATTTTAATATAGTGGTTGACAGGTGAGCGTCGCTGTGCATGATACTTCGAATTTCGTTGTAGACATATTAATTTAGTGTTTAGGAAATCTATCTTTACTCGCTCGTTTGCAATTGTCAATACAAAAAGGACATACATTTTCAACAAAGTTTTTGAAATTTGATGAAACTGATTCTGGCAACAGAAACAAGTTAGTCTAGTAATTGACGATCACAATTTGAATAACTTTTCATTACCAGACGTCGAATCACTAATACAGTTCATTTTAATTGGCGATATTCGGAATTTGCGACAATATCATGCATCTTACTACGTAGGAGGGAAATCCCAGAATGAATTCATTGAGTTGCTTGCAACAGAGACAAGAAAAACTATTATTAATGAACTGAAAAAGGCAGAACTTTTTTAGTTATTGCAGATTCAACGCCTAATACTTCTAACAAAGACCGTCTTTCTGTTGTTGGTTATTATGTTGATGAGGAAGTTAAGGCTTGAAGTTGTTGAACTTTCTGACAAGACTTGTGCGGAAAATGCAAAAAGACAACAAAAAAATGATGTTCTTGTAAGTAATGAATTAGATTTGAACCCCCTGGGCATTTCAGTCTGATGATCATGCCAGCGCCATGTCAGGAGAGGACGAAGGAGCACAGAGAAAGCTATCTGAAATTGTAGGTCGTGAAATCCCTTACATGCCTTTTCAGGCACACAGACTTAACACGTTTCTGGAACATAGTTGTGATGCAAGTGCTATTATTCGTGGTTTCTTCAGTGTTCTTGAAAATTTACATGTATTTTTACATCAAGTACAACACTTTAATTTATTATCCAAATCTGAAGCAGCACTTCATTTGCGTAGCCTTTCAAAGACCCGCTGGACATGAGGAGCCGCATTAATCAAAGCTCTCTGAGCATCAGTTAATGAAGTAGTTAAGGTTCTAAATAAAATATCTACATCTTGTCAGCTTGATAGTAACGCAAAAGCCGCAGCGCTTGATCTGAACAAGAAATTCTCATTTGATTTCATTGTTTCAGTAATGTTTATGAAGAATATTATGTTTCACAGAAAGTTGAAGAAAAGAAACTAAATATTGTTGAGGCATTCGTTCTCGTTGAGAGCGCCATAAAATCGTTGGAAGATATCAGCAATGATAGTGAAGGAATGAAGAATCTGATTTTGAGTGTAATTTCGAATGAAGACTCTTTGGGTGTTGGTGCTGAAATTGACTTGTATCGTCATCATCGTCGTCGTGTTGCGCCTAAACGTCTGGATGACACTGCTGAGTCGCAAGTTCATCATGCGTTGGAGTCTTTCTATTCAAAGGAGTTTATAGCAG